>JAJJWX010003653.1:0-246791 GCA_023529315.1 Papaver bracteatum
GTAACAAGTCGATATTATAAGAGAATCATTCGTAAACTCCACACCCGAAGCGGGAAATGATTGATACTAATCACAAAACCCAAATGAATTCTTCAAATCTACTATACATCAATCAATCATACAAAAGAAATAAAATTGCTCTTGTTTGTTTACCTAATAAATTACCCTAAGCCCACAAATGACGGGAGCGATAAAGCGGAGATAAACTATTAAGATCCAGTTCACCTATAAAAACACATAACTTGAGAGAAAAATCAAAATAAAATAAAATTTAGCAATCCAGGAGATTATCATTCACATTTTAAAACTACTTAGAATGTCTTATAAAATAAGACTCCGTCGTCATTTCTTTCACTCACCGCTGCTACTGCCGGAGAGAGAATGAATATGAAAGGCTTCTAACAAATTCTCAAAGAATGGGAGAAAGAAAGTGAACTACTGAACCCCTTAATATAAAAAAGCATATTTCTCAAAAGTGATTATGTTTCTGGCTACAAGAACTTTCATTTTTCTTGATTGAGGCATAGTGACATTCTGGCATAGTGACATTCTGTTTCAAAGACTTTCCCTTCAAGGAAACTTACAGAATTACGTTCGAGTTGTAGAAAAAAGGGCGATTTAGAAAAAGTAGGAATTATTTTCATTCCGTTTGATTTCGCTTTTCTTTTAATTAATTAAAAGAAGTATTATGATCCCTAGTCCTAACCTTATTATAGGTCTTCAAGTGGGATGCTAAATATACCAACTTTATGAGCGCACAGCTAAGGACTCTCATTTGGGCAACATCTGAAATACATGAATTGCGTAAGACAAAATATGCATTTGTGATAACCTAAAGTTAAAGAATTAATCCATAATTAGGTCCATCGACCATCTGGCATAACTTAACACGAGTGTTTAGACTTTTGTCTTTCTTACATAAATGATGTCGAAAAAACTCTACCAATATAATAATGATTTACACCTACTGGTTGATGGAAATCAAGGGGCGGGATCTTCTGGGAAAATTTCAGCTTACTGTGACAAATCCGATAGAACTGGCACGAGACCAACAAAATTAAAAACCGTTGAAGTACGAGGTCAGTCATGACTTCAAATTCTGGTGGCATTCGCCCTCCCTCGTCAGTGTTGCGAGACATCCGTGGGTTATCAAATAATAAATAAAAAACAAAGATGCTATATAGTTAATTAAATTGACACGACGATAGACTAGAGACTTCATCTGAAGCATAATCTTCTATGTATAAAGCAAATGCATATACTAATAAACTAAAAGTTCAAAAAATTCATTCTGTTAGATGATTTTTTTCACTAACCCAAAAATGTGACAGTTTTTTCCATCTACCCGAAGAAACTAGATTCAAAATGACAAACTTTTCTGTACCATAGATAAATAAGTCCTTTTCAGACTTGCACTATAAGAAAATGTATTCATTCTTAACCACGCTCAGGGGCGGAGCTGTGTTGGTACTAGGGAGGACAGTTAAATCCCAAAATTATAAATCAACCTTTAAAGGTGTTTTTAAAATTTGTCCCCCTTGGGTTTAAACAAAATGAACTAATATAAGTCAAAATGAACTAATATAAGTCTAGATTGTAAAATTACTTACATAACGATAGGTGTAAGTCTAATAACAAATTTTGTGAAATTTGTTAACGATAAATTTGATAACAAATTTTGTGAAATTTTAGGATTAACGATAAGTCTTGTAAAATTTCTTAAAAACATTAACGATATGTGTGATTAGTATTAAAATTTGCTTATGAGTATCAAATTTTGTGATAATATTCGATTATTATCATAAATCTAATAACAAAAATGTCCTAAAATTTTGGGCGGCCGAAGGCCGCATATTTTAAAAAGGATACCATTTTTCACCATATACATTTGTCCCCCAACCAATATTTTTTGCCTCCGCCCCTGACCAAGCTGCACACGTTAATCCCATGTATACATCGGATGATCTGAAAATGGAACTGTATATTCAATAACCCTAATAATTGTTGATTTACAAAGAGTATGCTCAATGAGTGGTCAGCAAATTAAAGGTGCAAGGGAGCTGATGGTATCAACTGGTTGTATGTAACTCATTGTTTTGGCCATGACCAGCTCCCTGATATAGTGAAAATCAACACGCAAGCTCTTATGTAGCATCCCCGGTTTGGAAACGAAAGAATTATAGAACTAGTGAAAATCAACACGCAAGGTCCGTACGTCACAGTATAATGAGTACGAAGTTATGCAACAAGATCATTTTCCGCAATGATCAAGTAAATGCATTTGCGAACTTAAAATTCAGAATTCATTCTTGTTCGATGATTTTTCTCTAACCCAAAAAATGAGCAGGCATTGACGAAAATCTGCATTCTACTTGAAAAAACTAGATTCAAAAGGACAAACTTTTTGTACCACAGAAAATATGTCTTTGTTACTACAAGAAAATGTAGTCCTTCTAAAACACGCTGCATACGGTTTGTACATGAAAGACATAGCTGGATTGGTATAAATGAGTGAAATTTTGGGAAATTTAGAACTTTTAAAAAAGGTGGTGCTCATTGTTATGGACCCATCATGTTTAATGGGATTGTGGGATAAGTAGACATACTAACTTTCCTTGACAAATGATGAATTTTGTGTTCCAGGAAATGATAAACAAGACTTGAAAGTTACTCTTTTGCTCATCAGTTCAAGTTCAAGGTGTTCTTTCATGCTTGTTCCATTTTCGTCCATCACTGAGGAATGAGAAGATCAAAGGTGTAGATGATTTTCCTTTCTTGATTGATCGAGCAACTGGTTCAACTGTTGAAATCATACTCGTGGCATACAAGAAATTCTTTGTACCACGTTTCCATTAAAGCTATCCAGTTGTTTGAAATCGACAAAATCAGCTAACTCTACAGCGTATAAATGGAGATCACCTAAAAAAAGAACCACCAACTCAAAATGATGTTATTATCATTTTGAGGAACCACCTACTCAAAATGGGATTTATCCCCTGTAGCTCATGTGAGGATGACTTGGATAGTGATGGTCAAAAATAAACTAAGATAAGGAAGGAGCAAGGGTATGAAAGAACTTTTAGATCATAATTCTACATTTTAAAGGAGAAATTGTAATGTGGGTGGCTTTTGTTGTCAGTGCGTAATTTTGGTCCTTTAATGCATTTCACGGTAAAAAAAACGAGAGGCCAATACTCTCATGTATATACTGCCAATCCATGTTAATTGAAAACAAAATTAAATCACGCATAATGAGCATCAACTCAACTGTATTATTAGGAAATCAATATATTTTTTCCCTTCATGGTTAACAAACCAACCAGCGTCAGGTAAAGCTACTTAGACTCGACTAACAAGTGCACGTATTTTTTCTTTTCTGGGCATCTTTGCATGAATCAGTACCCACAAGGGATATGCTGCAGCATAGGAGAGTAACTATTCAGTCGAATCTTTGCCTGTTCTGTAATACAATGGTTGAAACGCTGGATCATCTGTTCTTACATTGTACTCTTATTCAAAAATTATGGGATTTTTTCGTAGCAGCTTTGAAGATTCAGTGGGTAATGCCTGCAAAATTTGTGTCTTGCATTAGGAGTTGGAGGCTGGAAAGATGTACTCCAAAGGTTAAGAGGATTTGGCAGCTAATACCTTTCGCAATTTGTTGGGAGGTTTGGAACGAACGAAACAAAAGGGTTCATGGGGGAAGAGCTAAGTCAGAGTACGAATTGAAGATGGCGATTAAACAATGGATAATTTTATGGAGTTCTACTGCTGAAATCTTCAAAAATCTTACTGTAAGCCACATTTTGGCTAATTGGGAGGAAGTTATGAGCTTGTAATTGCTCAAACTCCTCTGATGGTCATTTGATCTTGTAAATATCCTGTAAATACCCCCCTTTTTCTTTTTTTATAACCTTCCTTCCTCAAAAAAAAAAAAAACAAGTGCACGTATGTGACAGCCTCAAAATTTTCAAGATCCAATAACATCGTCTAACCATTGGATCTATCAAAAGGGGTGGCAGCAATTTAATCATAAAACTTAGATTTCCCGGTTCAACCAATGAGTCCATGACCCATTGAACATTTTCAGTTTCTTTCTAATTGTTCCAGTCAACTCTCTACCCTCTCCCATGTTTACTTCATTGTTTCTTTTGTCTTTCCTCCTGAATACATTCATAATCTTCTATTCCAAATCTATATTGAAATCAAGCAACTAGATTAGATGATCAGATTTAAATGATTTCAGGGAACTAGTTATGAACAACAAGCACGATGAAAATTTTGATTCACCTAATATCTATCAGTAACATGATCCTTGATATAATTAAAGGCTATTGATTTCCGGTTGGCATGTTTAAAAAAGGGGTTCTGGGGCAAGTATCAGGGCACACATTTTTGCGCCCCAACACCAAAATGCTTTGTGAAGCGGGCTTTAAAAAAGCATTCTGGGGTGATATCAGACCACACTTTTTGGCGCCTCAGCCCCAAAATGCTTTGTGATTAAAAAAAAAACTGTGAAGCCAAGTTTACAGGCTCCAGAGGCTGTTTTACAACTAAAAATAAGAAAACTAAACCACTTTTCTTCTTCTCATATTATTTGCCTTCCTCTTCGTCCTCTTCTCTTCTGTCTCGTCATCTTCTACTCTTCAAACTCTGCTTCTTCTCTTATGTGATCAATTTTAGAATCCAAGCATTGAACGCTTCACAGAAATTTGATGCGATAAGATCACAATTACTTATCAAAATAAGGGCATACTGCTCAACTGGTTTGTCAATAAATCACTCTGCTGCAGATGCCTTAGCTTCTCCCAATCTTTCCATCCAAATCTTGTACGACCTTGCTGTCCTCCATGCTATTTATTCTATGCTCTTTCAGGGTGCTTGATCTTCAAATTCTTATGTAAATGTCTAAAACAGAACCTATGATAGTGATTCACATCTCCAAAATTTCTAGCAATACCTTCTACTAATCCCTTTTGTCTGTCACTTACGAATGTTAACTATTAGTGCCCTTTTATGTTGCTTTAGCTCTGGTGCCAATATACTGAGAAAATGCATCCAAATTTCTTTGCATTCTGACTAACAAATGTAAACAGCAAATGGGAATAACCATTATTTGCATCAAGTCCCAGAACTGCCAACAATGTACCACCATATTTTCCTTTTATATGAGTTCCATCTAATCCTAGATTAGGTCTACAGGATAGTTTAAGTACGCAATGCAGAGTGACTTTAACTTCCCATTATCATCTGTCTTGTAGTAAGCAATATTCCTAGGATTCTCATCAAAAATCTCAGGACACAGTGCAAGAATCATCTTATATCCATCCTCGTAACTAACCAATATCTTTTCCAAAGTTAAATGATACCCATGCCAACCAGAATAGTACGAAATGTCAACTTTATGGCATCTTTTTACCTCGGTCATGAAATCCTCTGCCATAAATCTTGAGATTAAGATATTGCTACACATAGGATAAAGATGCTTTTCCTAATCCTTGATGCTTTTATGCACAACGACAAAAAAATAGAAAAAAACAGATAGTAGACAACTGACCAGATTTGCATTGCATAGTTTGGCCATCGGGAAGCACAGCACAATAAATTTTCCACGGACAATCATTAAAAATGCATCTGTATTGCTGCTTCTTCCTGATGTTCTTCACTTGAGTAGTTGAGTTCATGTCTCTGGTTAGGTTCTTCAAATAATCAGTGCATTGTTCATAATTTAACCATTCTTGGCCAACGAATAACTTTTAAGCCGCGTCAATCTTTTCAGCCATCTTATATTCACCATTTATCCTCCAAGTTTCTACAACAAATTCTTTGAAATCAACTGTTGATGCGAGTGTTGATTGGATTTGACCAGTCACCCTAATCTCATCGTCAAAATCAATAACTGGTTCTGGCAGGTCTTCATCATCACAGTTACAGTTAACCTCATTAGAATCCATTGACTCGTCACCTTGGTACCTATCTGCAAATAAAACTTCATCAACACTAGATAGCCGACTTGACTGCTTTGTGAGCCAACTTTATTTCGATACAAAAGAGGAAGAAAGTGTGGCAGTGTCTTTATATTAGGAAAATACATAAATATCATCCTCCATAGTACCTGCATTTCAATACACCCAACAAACAAGCATTAGTATAATACAACATTCAAGTTACATAATTATTGACCACTAACAGTAAACAACTTTAAATACAACTTCAAGATACTCATGAAAAGCACCACTGTATAAACAAAACACACTAGTTGAACCCAACAGAAGGACAACAAGAAATTAACACTTCATCCATCAACTTCAAGATTTGCAACAACAATTAGCAACTTATGAACAGACAAACCTGACAAATTCAGAGACAATTAAAATAAAAAACTAATATATTCCTGGATAGAAACAAAATCCTAAATTACAGCAAAATCAAAACAAAATTAACTATCAATCACAACATGGGCATTCATCAAAAAGAACTAACTTCAGAAAATCCCTAATTATTTTAACAAAATGAAAAAATCCCTTTTTCGTTGACCTATAATCGACAGAAACAATTTCTTAGAAATATGAAGCACATCAACTTAGAAAATCCCATGTCATTTATTTATCATACAATTTCTTTTTCTTCTCTTACACTAAGATTTAAAGTTACTCATACAAACAACAACTAAATGACATTATGAACAATTTCACTCCACTCTGAACAAAAAGATGAAATTAATCAGAATAAGATTAGTATTATTAACTCACCGTAACAAGAGTCAAATTTCATTACCAAGATCTAACAATCTGTGCCACCACTTCCCTTCTTCTCTTTTTTTGATTCAAAACCCTATATTTACTGTTTTCTACTAATTTCATAGTGAAATTAAAAAAAATTGAAAATTGAAGGGTGCGAAAAATGGGATTAGGTTTCTGTTGAGGATGGAGAGTAAAAATCACTTGGTAGCAATTAGGATTTCATTAAAACCAGAAAAAGTACCAATTCACTCTCAAATGATGGAAGTCAAGCCAAGATTTCATAACATTGAGAGGAAAGATCATCATGCTCATATAATTTGTGGTTGATAATCATGCTATTGAATTTGTATCATTAAAACGGATCTGTGGTTTTGAAGGAGGCTAGGATTTTGGTTTCTTACTCTCGTATTCTCTTTCACACATGAAGAGGGGAGGCACAAATAAAAGGATCTACAAAAATACACTACTATTTATTCTTGTATAATCTAACCGTTTAATTCAGGGTTTAGTTATTGTGGTTGAGTTGGCTGATCTAACGGTTGTTCTATAATAGTCTCTTAACTCGGGGGCATGGAACTGAAATGAAGCACAACCCGCTATACTGTCAACAAGTACCGGCCCAGCTGTGCGGTCGGGTACATGTTATGCAATAAGTTAGCTCTCATTCTTGACAAAAAAAATTATACCATGTATAGAGAAAGATTACATCGATATACAATTTCTCCTTCCAAGAAGATACTAGGTCTTCAAAGAACAAGCCTTTAAACCTGTATGTTATTCGGGGACGCCATTGATAGATAAAGGATTTTGCGGAGAGTATAGAATTCTCTATATCTTCGAACTTGTGGCTGAAAACTCTTCTATTTCATAATTGAATTTCTTAGCTTTATAGATATTGATTGCAAGGAGATCGGAATTTCTGTAACTATGATGACTATGAAATGATATGTAACCCAAACTCCGTATATAGACCATTTGGTGACAACATTTTCTCACCGGTTGGTGGTGGTGCTATGTGAGCATCTATTTTCAGCATTTAACTAAAAAGTAACAGACACTTGGTTTTGTTTGAGGTAAAAGACCACCAAGAAATAAAATACGAACGTGTTATCATCTCTGGGACATTCATTTTTCTACCTAGTGATATTAGAAGCATACTATTAAGGATTATTTTGGTATTGATGAACTTTTATAAAAACATTTTTTTTTGTTATGCATTGTTGTGTCTTAGGAAAATGAAAGTTGAATATTTGGTAAATATAAATTACAGTTAAAGGTTACCGAAAAAGCTATCAAATTGGGTTTGGTAAGATAGATGTATATGGTTCTTTTTTTTTTTAATGGTGATTATTTATTTATTTATTTTTTTTGTACAAGTTTCAATTTCAACAAAGTGAATATTTTATTAATAAATTATTTTTTTGTATTGAAAGGATGTTGACAGTCTCTCTCATTCTCTTCCCTTTTCCAAAAGAAAAAGCGAAAAAAAAAAAACTAGAGTCGTCTGGCTCAGATTTGGTCATGTTGGACCAGATCTGAGCAATAATTCTTCTTTTTTTAAAGTTTTTGGTAGTAGGTAATTGAATAAGATATTTTTACAACGTTTTTGGTGTCTTTTGACAAATTTTTTCGTCATTTTGGGACGATTTGTCTTAGTCGTTGTGGGGCGAGATCCTCAAATTTTAATGGATGGTTCGTGGCTTGCTATTCTCAATTCAAAAACATCAACAATTCATCACGATATCGCTTAGAATCGGCATCCGTGTTCGAGTGGATCGAGTAATTTATGGGCTAAGTTCGAAGAAGAATAACACAATCAGATTAAATTGTCAGATTTTATTTCTGAATATACCATCAAGTCTCCCTTATACATAAAATTCTTTTGGATATCTTTGTTTTTTATCGCTCTTTCTCTTCGCGATCTACTTGTAATTGATGTCCTTATTTGTATTAGGGTATTGATTATTTGTATTTTTATGTTTTTGTGACTCTTGTAAGCGACCATGTATTCGCGATTTGATTTGAATGAATTGAAATGTGTTGATTGTCCAAATATTTTGAATTTGATTATTATGACTCCGCGTGATTCAGCTCTTTGTCAGAGTAATAGAGTCAATCCTGCTCAGGATTACTTTATGGCGGTTCCTATTGATGGGAATCAAACAATTAGGGACAAACAATTTTGCGTTGTGGTGCGTTCTAGGCTCCGGATCTCCCTCTTTGAGGATGAAGATTTGTGTTCTAGCTGTGGTAAACGTATGGATATCTTTGGGGATCACCAAACTGTACTAAGGTATGGATATCCCGATTGAACGCCAAACTATATTAAGCCGCTACATGCACTATCTTACTATCAGAACTTCGGACTGGAATGTAGTTGAGACCAAATTAAACCGTTACACTAATTCAGTTATAGTCGCACCCGAGGTTTTTAAAACGTAAAGCGTTTCTGACTTTTAAGAAGCGAAACGTATGTTGAAGCGTGAAGCAATGATTCATGATTTTTTATTGAAGCGCTATATTCTAAAATATACGCCTATAAATATCATTGAATTGTATAAGGGTTCGATATTTGATGTATGAATATTGGCACAAATAAAAACTATGTTCATTTATATACTAAAAACTAGTTTGGTATAGGGTGTTCCTTGTGAAGCAGGATCTCATGTTCGTTCCTCACCATCGCCATTATATTTTTCTTAGCTTAAATTTTTGATTTACAAGCGCTTGACTTAGTCAACGCTTCAAGAAAAAAAGGCAAAATTACGCTTTTTGGGTGTTCCGCTTGATAACTATTCTTCGATGTGTTTAAGCGAAATTTGAAGCGAAGGGTACGCTTTTAAAAAACATGGTCGCACCCCTTACGCCTCTTGAATCCCAGCAAAAATTTCATGCAATTGATTCCCTTATATGACATCCTTGATAGACTTTATTGCAATATCCTGGATTGTCAATTGGAGCAATCTAAATCTAAAGCATGTTCCTTAATGTTATTAACACAGTTGTTATTGTAAATATTAGCTTTACAATAAAAGCTACTAGTTCGTGCTCAAGTAATATATTATCAATAGTTTGAAAAGGATGCTGTTTTACACCACAAAGATGAGCTACACAGATCAAGAAGCTACTGGTTCGTGCTCAGGTAATATATTATCAAGAGTTTGAAAAGGATGTTGTTTTACACCACAAAGATGAGTTACACAAATCAAACCACAATGCTCAAATAAAAGTAAGTTGTAGGTAGAGGAGTCGTGTATCCATTCATTCAAGATTTGGCTAGTAGGTGAAGCTACATGAACTACAATCTTAAGAAGAATATCAGCCACTATGGAACTCAAGTTCACTGTGCAAGGATTGGTTGATGAAATGAGGTTAAAAAGTAACAACAACATATCTATGGATCCTAATTAGATATGGGCTTATAGACAGGAACTTGGCATCTTAATCTGCAAGGATCAAAATCATGGTGAATATACTCATCATCCAAACTGTGTTGCTACTACTACTGCTATTTTAGGCATTTATGCAAACAACCAATTCAAAAATTGGATCACTGTCACTACTGTTGTTCATGCTGTAACCCAGAAACCCAAATTCAAACATTTGTTTCATTCAAACAATATACTATCGAAAGAAATTTTGTGCTAAAATTGCCCCCAAAACTAACCCTAGAAATCGAAATTACACAATCAAAAGAAATTTTCAGCCATAAATTATCCCTAAGCTAACCCTAGAATTTGAAATTGAACAATCAAAAGAAATTTTCAGCCATAAATTGGCCCTAAATCATGTCTGACACTTGAGAAATTTCTTCGAAGTTTAGTCGTTTTTTCTTGTTCATCTACTACCACCTCAGTCACCTCTGTCATGGATGATTGGCGAGAGGGGAAAAAAACCAAATCTTCGTTTTGCTTTGTGTTATTTCAGTGAGGCGTTAGGTTAATCTAGAAGAACGAAGATGATGAATAAGGTTTCTCATAGCGATATCAGTTATTCATTCTTCTGAAGATGAAGAATGAAATTTTGTCACTGTTTCACGAAAAGAAAGATGAGAAAATGAAAAATCATAAGCGAAAATGTGGATCGCAGGAGTCGAACTCGGATTCATTTTGTTGTTTTTTTACAGAACTAACCTGTGAACATTTCCTTTTTTACGGAACTTAAAAAAGAGAAACAAAAATTCGGAAGGGTATTTTAGGCAAGTGAAAAAACTTCACCAAACAATTACTTCTTTTCTTTATATTAGTATAAGATAAGATAATATGAGTGAAAAAGGGGAGAGGAAAACGAAAAAGTTTTCGCAAAGATAATTTTTTGAATTTTAACTTTTAACAACATGGGTTGGTTTCATATATCCTATGTTACAATTTTAAAGTTTTTTTTTTTTGCTAAGATAAATTTCATTCCAGAAAGAGATTACAAATCTAGGAGGAAGGTAGATTTTTCATCTAACCATTCCCCCGTTACATTGTTTCTCCTACAATACTTAGCCGCCTTATCGGCCATGGAGATAAAAATTCTATTAACGTAATCTACTCTCGAGAAAACAAAATTATTCAAAAGAAATTGACAATCGTCTAAAATAGTTTGATTGAACCAACACAGTTGGTGATTATTATTATTCAAATAAGTGTTTGCGCTTTTTGCATCACTTCGAATGCAGAAGTTGTTGATGCCTTTACTTTCCATCCATTTGATTCCCTCTAGTATGGCAATGCATTCTGCTTCCTCCGCTGATCTGGATACTCCATTGATGAGTTTACAGCCTCCATAATTCCCTGCCATGTCAAGTAATACAAGACCAGAGCCTGCTTTGTTAGTATTTATGTCAAAATTGGCATCACAACATAGGATATAACAAGTGCCAGGTAGACCACAGTTGTCTGGACTTTGTATAAGTGCATGCGATCTGACGGGTTGAGCATTAGGTACATGCATACTATGATCTATGTATACAATAAGTTTCAATGAAAGATTGGAAGTATTCAAAGGTGTCACTGTTTTGTTCTGAAATATTTTGAAGCACCTATCTCTCCATATTCTCCATGCGGTAACAAATATTGAATTCTTGATAGCTACACTGTTGTTACTCTTCAACCATTTATCAAACCAGCTTCCTATTGTTGTGTTTGAGTTATCTTCAGCAGTAATAAAGTGACCAAAAGGAGTGTTTGCCCATACATTTTTAGCATATGGACAATGTAACAAGAGATGTTCTGCTGTTTCAATTGACTTGGTATCACACAAGCAACAAGGATCAGTTTGGTCTCTATATTGTGAGAGTCTAGCACTAGTAGGTAGGATGTTTTCAACACATTTCCAAATGAAAAGTTGTATTTTAGGAAGGGTGGGGAAACTCCAAAGGGCTTTGTAAGTGGGTTGTTTAGGATGGGGATTTCGCAGGAAATTCAGCTCACCAGAGAGGGATTTATAGGCAGTTTTCACTGAAAAGTCGTCATTTTTGGTATGCAACCAGACCAATATGTCGTTTCCAGTGAGGGGAATTCTTATGTTAATGATTTTCTGAGCATTATCACTAGTGAAAAAACTATTAATTAGATCCACATTCCATGTCCTAGTATGAGGGTCAATGAAATCAGCCACTAACAAATTAGGATTAGGATAACTAATGCAAAGGAGAGATGATGCATTTGGTATCCATTTATCTATGAATGCATGGATGCTTAACCCATTTTTTACTTCCCACATAGAATTATTCCTAATGATCTCTAGACCAACCAAAATTCCTTTCCATAACCAAGAAGAATCATATAGTTTCCTAGCATGAAAAGGATGACAATTCTTGAAATATTTCCATTTCAAGATTTTGACCCATAATTCATTCGAGGAATGAATTAAGGTCCAAGCAAGCTTAGCTAGCATAGCCTTGTTAAATATTTTCAAATCTTTAAAGCCCATACCACCTTGAAGCTTATGAGAACAAACATCCCGCCGATTTTTAATGTAAATACCCCGTGATTTAGACTTTCCCCACCAGAAGTCCCTTTGGGATTGTTCCATTTTTTGAGTGATGGTGTCTGGGAAAAGAAAAGTACTCATATGGTATATCGGAGAAGACTTCAACACATGATGTACCATTATGGATCTACCAGCTTGAGTGAGCTGCTTTCCTTTCCAGTGTGGTACTTTTTTATCAAAATGTTCAGACAAATGACTAAAAGACTCAGTTTTATTCCTGCCAATGAATAAGGGAATACCTAAGTATTTCTCTTTTAGTTCAATTTTCTTTACTGCCAACTCATTAATAAGAGAGACATCGTGATCTGGGTGAACATTTTTGCTGAAAAAAAAATCCTGATTTGTCAAAGTTGATGACTTGGCCAGAGATATTACTAAAATATTTGATCAAAGCCATCAAGTTGTTAGCTTGTTCATGCGAAGCTTTGAAAAACATGAGTCAATCATCAGCAAAAAGAGTAAGTGTGAGACACTTGGGATCTCTTTGATGATACGAATACGTTGAATTAAATGGTTATTTTCAGCACGTATAAGGTATCTAGTTAACGACTCCATACACAAAATGAAGAGATAATGGGATAATGGATCCCCTTGTCTTAAACCTTTTGTTGGTTTGAAATAAGGACAAGGGGACCCATTTAGCATGATAGAAATATTGGTAGTACTAATACATTAGTAAATAAGAGCACACCATTCATGCGAAAAACCAAAACATTTAAGAATATCAATCAAGAAGGACCACTCCACCCTGTCAAAGGCCTTAGATATATCGAGTTTAAGGCCCATGACACCATTTCTGTCTTTTTTCCTTTTTCTTTTCATAGTATGAACTATCTCTTGTGCTATGACAACATTATTGGAGATGTGTCTTTTGGGCACATACGCAGACTAATAAGGAGAGATGAGTTTACTAAGTAAAGGTTTCATCCTATTTACAAGAATCTTCGAAATTATCTTGTAATTAGTATTACATAAGGAAATTGGCCTAAAGTTAGATGGAGATGAGGGATTGCTGAATTTAGGGATTAGGGACAAGAACGTATGATTCATAGACTTAAGTAAATGTTTTGACTCAAAAAAAGACTTGGCAGTATCCAAAATATCATTTTTAAGAAACTCTAGATTAATTCTGTTTGTAGAACCCTAGAGGGAAACCATCAGGCCCAGGGGATGTCCAAGAGGACATCTGTTTGATGGTTTCCCAGATTTCCTCTAGGGAAATAGGTCTGAGCAAGTGACTGTTATCATCAGCCATAATACAAGGTTCAATACAATTTAAGAATTCAGCATTTCGAAATGGTTGATAAGTAGAGCTAATACTTTGAAAATGATAGGTTAAAAGGCCATCAAGTTCATTCCTATCCTTAGACCAGTTACCATTGGGTAATCGAAGAGTTGAAATGTGATTAAAGTGTTTCCTTCTATTGATAGAAGTATGATAGTAGTCAGTATTCCTATCAGCACTTTTAATGAAGTCTTGTCTAGACTTTTGGGCATAAAACTCTTCTTGAACCTTTTGCCAATGTTCAAGATCTAGTTCTACTCCCCTGACTTCCTCAGCATTCTGAATAGATAAAGGTTGACTATTTAAATGCTAAAGTTGGTCAGTCAGGCACTTAACTCTTAGATCAACATTCCCAAAATGGTTTATATTCCACTTTCTCAAATCATGTTTAACATTCCTAATTTTATTGGTAAACTGGATTGCTGGTGATCCCCTAACATGTTTTGAGCATGCATTCTTGATGACATCTTTAGAAGTGGGATCGTTACTCCAATCCTTAAAGTATCTATAAGGTTTATGGCCTTCATTACTATATTGGTTTGTCACAAGAACTATTGGTATATGATCTGAACCAACAACGTTTATGTGGTAAATTTCGAAACGGTGTAATGATCAAGCCACAAACTATTTCCCATAACCCTGTCAAGCCTTGCTTTAATTAAATTTCTACCACTTTGTCTATTAGACCATGTGAATTGTGTTCCCACGTAACCCAAATCATTAAGATCAGCAGCGTCAATAATGGTTTGGATTTCAGGAATTTCAGTGGTAGTTGGATTGGTATTCGTGGATCTTTCATGATTGAACATTGTAATATTCAAGTCACCTATAAGAATCCATGGTTGATTGATTCTAATACCAATATCCTTAATGTAATTCCATTGTTCCATCTTTTCGTCATGGTAAGTTGAGTCATAAAGAAAAGTGGCAAGGAATTCCGGCTTACTAGGGTCATAGGAAATTAAAGCATTAATCATCTAATCAGTATTGTGGACAATGTCTAATTGAAAACCACTTTTCCACAAAAGTGCAATTCCACCTGATAATCCTATAGAGGCATGCCACCAGTAGCATGTATATTCTTAGTCTCACACAAGAAACTTATGTCAGGGTTTTGAGACCTAATTAGATTCCTCAGAGAGGTTCTAGTATTAGGATTCCCAAGTCCCTGACAATTCTAGGATAAGACTCTCATGATGTTCAAATAAGAGTACAGAACAAAAACAAAAGACCAACAACAATTGACACTTAGACACAGATGATTAAGACTACTAACTACCCAGATGCAGGTGCAGGATGTATGCAGACAATGTTGAAAGTTGAAAATGCTAAAGTATAGAAAAGAGCCAATACTCAAGCAATGTATACAACTAATGGGAGTAATCAGGTGAATATAAAGATTGTTGCTTGTGTAATCGAAACTCAACCAATTCACATCACAATCATACTTAAATACTAACGAATTTAATCTAACTATATCAATCAGGTAATAAAAACTAACTAAATTACAACTTGAAACCCTAGATTTTAGACACTTCAGATGGTGTTTTAGATAGTTATAGAGATTGAAATTGAGGTGCAAAATGAGAACCCAAGTATTAAAATAAATAATATTTGAGGGAAGAAATGTAGAAAATGTAGACCGGATTACCTGGTTAGTAGCAGTATTGAGTTCCTTCGTTGTGAGATCTTTGGTCTGCTTGTCTCCAAGTATTTTTGCGTCCAATTTCATCTCCTCCATGATATCGTATTGAACAATTGTGGAAGATTAATTCCCAGACGAGATAAACAAAGTATTGCTAGCTATTAGGGTATGGGTTTTGAGCTTGCTATCAAAGGGGTTAAGGATTTAATTTCTCATTCTTTTGGTTTTACGGGGATTCTTATCTCCTAATTCTGTGTCTTTGCTGTTATCCACACCCACATTCACTTATGGTTCCTCCAGCCATGTCATCGTCTTCTGGATCATTGTTTTTATCATCCATAACTGGATAAGGGCCACCCTCTTCTACTTGTTCATTATCTTGTTCTCTGCACCATTCTTCGTACTCTTTAGCAGACATAACATCACACTGCAGCTGGTAAGCTGTGCTCTCACATGTTTCTTCATTATGGTCGACCACCCAACATTGGTCACAGATATGGTATGGTTGCTTTTCCCAGTGATATTTGACCCAAGATTCACCTCCTGCTGCAGTTCTTAGCCAGGTGCCTCGTTTTAGAGGTGCGCTTAGTGCCACCTTGAATCTCGCTTTCACCATCCTACCAACCCTTGGGTGAGCATTTGCTGGATCAATGAGTACTTTTTCACCTAAATCATTGATGATTTCATCTATAACTCCTACATCAAGGTGTTCCAGTAGCAGGTTTCTAAACTTCACAGTCCAGGTTTGAAATGGAAACTTGACATCATTCAGTTCCTTTTTAGGGTCATATTCTTGAACAGCTAGTAACAAACCTTTGATTGTTCATGGAGATTTTTGAATGACTTCTTGTTCACTTTTGGTGGTAAACTTCACCACATATAAGTTGTGACCCATAACTTTGAACTCCTTCTTTTTATATCTTTTCCATATGATGTTGATCTCCTCTTTAACTTCTCTGACTTCTAGAAATTCAGGGCAGACGATTTTTCCAATGATGTTATTGGACCAAGTTTTAGTAGCTTGAACAATTGTTTGAGCAAAACCGATGGTTCTTCTTTGGATTCTAGGAGCCCCAATTGTAGTAGCTTGCAGTTGAGCAGAAAGATCAGCCATATTAACTTGAAGGCTATTGGAATTTGAGATCGCAGTGAGTTTTCCTTCAGGGTATACTACCCGATGTTTTCCTTTGAGAAAAATGGGATGAGGATGATCACCTAGGATGATCACCTAGGGTTTGAGGATGTATTTTTTTTTTGAACTGATGACTAAAGGATGAGCCATTTGCGCAATAATACAACCGACCTCGTCTGAGTATATTGGACATCTCCTATCTCTGTTTTTTTCATCATGTATACCGAACGATCTTTCTATTTTCCACTTCAAAGGACATCTCTTCAGATAAAACAACGAAAAGATGCTAACTAGTGATAACTGAAAAACTTATGTATATGAAAACAGTGAGATTTATTCTAACTACCCCTATTATAGAAAAAGTTGGTATGACTGAAAAACTTATGTATTGGACAACAATGAGATTTATTCCAACAACGGACAAATATTTTAATTGGAATTCATAGAACTTTAATTAAAATTATAACGTGCATAATTAAAAAAACTGGTAGATGTTTTAAAAAAAAATTCTCTATTAATCAGTGAACCTCTTTACAAATCTTGTCTTTTTGTCTCTAGACTTTCAGTGGGTCTCCTAGAGCCACTCAGATAAAAAAATTTATGAAAGCCTATAGAATTTTCATTTGACTACCCCCTATTAGAGCAAGTCTTATGGTGGAATCCATCATATTCCAAGTGTTGAAAAATTGTGGAATGTCAAGTCTAGTAGCTTCCAAGTTGGGGTCTTCCACAGAAAATCCAAACCACCTTCCATGCATTCGTGGGAGGGTCCGTGGAATCCATGGAAAATCTATTTCGAATAACATTGAACGCCAATCAGAATAGCGCACAGCGCTAGTGAGAATAGAGTAAGTCAAGCGCTAGAAAGAATTGCGTTGAGTGATAGTCGCATTTTTGTGTCTATTTTGTTCTCAATGTTTTGTATTGTTATTGCTCGATTCGTTACTAATTATGGTGTTTTGTGTGTTTATAGGTATTTTTGAGCAATAAACATTTTTGGAAAATTCGGCTCAAAAAACTGCTAAAGGCACACCCGGAGGACATATGTTATTCGGACTCTCAGTTTTGGATAAGGAGAAACCCAGTTGCTAAGGGACACCCCAGTTCTATTCGCACCCCAGAACCTGTTAGGCGCACCCCCTTCTTCGCGGCTTAAAGAAAGGAATTTGGCGGGAAAATAGTTTCCTCGCCTGCGTATTTTGCTTGATTGGTTCTGTAAGAGATTTGACCTGATTTCTCCATTGTTTTGGATAGATAGAAACCTTTTTCAACTAAACATGGAAGGTATGCAAGTCGGATTCTATAAAATAGGAAGGTTATGTGGAAAACAACGAAGAAAATATATCCGAAATTTTTAGTGATTTTTTATACGGAAGTTATGTGAGTTTAACTCTGTTTGGCTTGTGTCTGCACGAGTTCGACTTTCCTGGATCGTGTAATCAACGTATTTGGAGTATGTCACCACCAGAAGACGCATGGAAAGAGAAAAGGAGAATAATATCTCAGGAAAATTGCAGAGAGTGAAAGAGGAAGATTTTGGAGTTATTGTTTATATTGGGAGGTGTTTTTTCGTATATAGAGGGTTGTTTGGGGTCATAAAAGGGGGGCGGAGAGTTTGGGCTAGAACATAGAGTTGCAGTAATCTTTTTGCTGCTGCTGTTGAGAAGAAAGCACGAAGAACATTAAGTTTCCAAAGCCTGTCGTTAAAAACCGTGGTTTACTCTCGGTTTTGCAACAGTCTTCGCAACGACATATCAACAGTAACTACAACACTTTTCTACTATCATATATTGAAACAACGTTTTGCAACAACATATAAGCATTGCAAATACCCGATTTTCAACATTTTCTCTCTATTTCATCTTTCTAAACAATTTTTAAGCATGAATCAATATTTTGAGCAAGTTTACACCATGATGAGCTAAACCCATTCTATGGGGCGATAAAGGAAGATGTTCTTTCGATAGTTATGTGGTAATATTTATTTAAATTAATTTATGCAATTTTTTTTTTATGATTATTTGCATCGAATGAGAATTGTGTAAATGATTTTTATTAATTAGTTGTGTTTTCTCTTGATGAAGTATGCTTAGTTTAGGACTTTTGATACTTCATGCTTGCAATTAACAATTGATGTTTTGAAAATCTCGGATAGGCAATAATTTAGAATCACAATTTCTTTTGATTGGAGCTTTATTGTCTAGAATTGCATGATAAAAATTATTATTGAACCACAAAAATATTGATGATAGGTGGAATCCTTAGCCTCAATACTCTTAATAATTTTTCACATCAACTTTAATTTTCTTTATTTTCTTTGCTTAAAAAAATTAAGTCTAAAAATCAAAATATCTAAAAGTCTTTAACGAACCATATTACTACAACATCATTGAAAATACCATCATTGAGCACTTTTGAGAATAGCGTTCCTCCAGCGCTATTCACAATAGCTTTCAACGCTATTCACAAAAGCATTTAGCGCTAATGAGAATAGCGTTACCTATTAATTATTTTACTTACACCCTTCTCACATCACAAAATGAATTCTGTTTTTTTTTTAGTTCATATTTTTTTTATAAATTGAAATTTTAAAAATTCAAAACAAAATTAATAGATTTGAAATTAAATATTTAAATTAGCTAATTTGCACCAATAAAATTATTTGAACCGAATTTCATTTCATAGATTGAAAAAACTAAAAATGACATGGATTGAAATAACTAAAATTACATTACATGGATTGAAATAACTTAAATTTAGAATTTAACATGATCGGATTTTCATTCTCAAGCTTCATCATCGACAAGATCGTGTTATTTAAGCTCCGGGAAGGTTTTTAAGAATTTGGTAGACATGATCATATGCGAATTCTTGGCTCTTAATTTGAAAATATAGAGTATTAGCATGCGCCTCCTACAAAATAAATAAACATAATATCTCATATTTAGAAGATTAATCATTTAAAATGTGTAGATAATTGAAAATAAGAGGTTTCATTGAATAATACTTACACTTCTTGTAACGTCCATCCTCTCCCGGGCATATTTGCATAAATTGATTGTATGATACCCATATAAACTTTGGTTTCCTTTTTCATCACTGCCCACCTATTTTGTATACTACGCCTTGTTTTTTCGTTTTCATTTCCACACTCTTCAACAAAGGCTTGAAACACCCTTTCCCAAAAGTTAGTGATTGTTTGATTTTGTCCAACAATCGGATTGAGGCTAATTCTCGACCAAGCTCTTGCGATTTCCAAATCATCACTTGTAGTGAATACCGTACTTGCAATGAATTGAAAGAAGGTTTGAAATTAAAAAACAAAATCATAAGAGAAAGGAGATAGGAAGCAAAGAAAATCTTGAGATAGATAGGAGATAGGAAGCAAAGAAAATCTTGAGATTTTTGGATGGTTTGGTTTGAGCTGAAGAAGCCAATTTATAGAGAAATTTTAAAAAACTAGTCGTTGAAACGCCATTCCTATTAGCGTTCAGCACTATTCTTAATGGCGTAATTCTGTGAGTCGATGATTTGAAGGAGCCGTTGAGAATCCAATGGTTTAAAACTAAACATTATTCACAATAGCATTGGGCGCTATTCATAATAGCGCTCAACGTCATTCCTAATAGCGTTGATCTCAAAAATTATCCAGGAGTCGAGTTTTCCTATACTTAGTTTTTTTTCTAGTCTCTGATTTTTTCCTCTTCAACAAACAAGTTTTTTGGTTTCATCTCAATATTGAAAATCAAATCGAAGGGAAGATATAATGAATTCATCTCAAAATTGAAAGAAAGATATAATGAAATTGAAACTTGATTGATACTAATACTTCAACTACATTGATTCCACTACATCAAAATGAAAAAAGAAAACATAATTGAAACTACATAGTTCCATAAACACCAATTCCACTACTTGAAATTAAAAACGACGAGCATTAGGATTGTCAGGATAACCATAGTATACACCAAGTGTTCTAGGCGATAACCATGTTTTTCCAAAATAATATTTTTCTTATCCAATATAAATTGCTTCTTCCAATCCGGCAAGGTCTCAACCTCCATATCCAACAATTCTAGTTAATGTTTTTCCAATTCCAAATCCACGGATTTCTTGTTTGTCTCTTCCATAGTTAGTAAATATCCTTCTTGATTATCCAATCTTGCCATCTTTTTTGCATTCCCTTCACTAAAATGTTTCAATATACAGTCGGTTCCGTCTTTGATAGCCGATATCTCCGAAGCTTTCCTTTATTGAGCTCTTTTTCCCGGTGGTCGACGAGGGCCATCCTCTTCGTTCCTTGGGGCGCTTCTTGCCGGAGCACTACTTGTTGAGGCATTAACACTAGGAGCCTACTATTCCTCTTCTTGATTTTGGGTAGGATCCAATTCTTCGGGATTGAATCTGGGAACATGGGATTTGAAAAGTCGGTACACCTCTTCATTTTTAAAAGGTTTTCCATCTTTAATCCTACTATATTCTAATCTAGTTTTTATCTCCTACAAAAAAAAAAACAACAAACAAAAACCCAAGTTAGAAATCCGACAATAGAATAAAATGATATACATATAATTTAAGAAATCTTAATAAATTATATCATCAATTCCGTATCTGCTTCCATTGTTTCTATGCATATTTCTTAAGATACCAACAAAAAAATTGACATCTTTTTTCAAGGTACCAAATTTATTTTGCAATTTATGAACAGTCCTATCATACTTATTCTCAAAGCTGCTTACATAAAGATTGAATACCCTCTCTCAAAACTGGTTTGATTTTTGATCAACTCCGACAACACCATCATGTGTAATGCTTATCCAAGCTTTGGTGAGTGCATCATCTTCAGCTGTACGTAGCATATTTTTCCATGGTGAAAAAAAAATTCTTAATTGAAAGAAGATGGAGAAAAAAATCTAGAGATTGAAAGGTTTTGGTTTGATCCGAGAAGAAGTCAATTTATAGGGAAAAAATCGAATTCGAAAAAATAGTCGTTGAAACTCTATTCTTAATAGCGTTTCTTTGTGATCCGTTGATTATAAGGAGTCGTTGGAGATCCAATGGCTAGGAAAGGAAACACTATTTTTATTAGCGCCTGGCGCTATTCTTAACAGCGCTGAAATCTATTTTTATTAGCGCTTTTCTCAAAATTTATACAGAAGCTAAGACAATTCCTTAAGTTCCATACTTTGTTTTTTTTCTCCTCTTTTGTAAACAATGAAAACCATAACTATAAAAATCCAATAGACAATCATAATATTTCATATTTTTAAAATTTATAAATCATAGTATTGCAACCAAGTTACTAATATATTGAAAGTTCATTTGAAATCTTACGAGAAAAAAAAACGACAAAAGTTGTTCTGGTGGGTAAACAACGGTTGGATCGAATTCACCATCCGAACCGTCAAGATTATCTAGTGGCGGAGGAGGAGATTCCGGTAGCATTTCACCATCTCTGAGACCTAGTCCATGTCATACCCAAATGTGTTGAACAAGATCATTGCGGAGTTGGAGATATGCCTCATAATTCCTCAACTCGTGGTATGACCTCGGTATTCCAGTAACCTGTCGTATTGGTTCGTTCACGACTTCACCCCAATCTGAGTCACGTTTTTCATTCTCAATGACTATGTTATGCAAAATCATACAAGCCTTGATAATAAATTTAAAGTTTGTATCCTCCCTATCCCAGTACATTTCTGTCTTTTTTGTTATATGGAACTTGTTTTGGAGGGTTCCAAAATCCCCTTCCAACATCCTTTCTCTTCTCTTGTTGGTATCTATTGAGCAACGTATTAGCATGCTGATTTGGAAGGAGAATTCTGAATGACTTCACGATACAAGACAATCGGGGATATATAGTATCCGCCAAGTAGTAACCCATGTTGTAGTCGTGGTCATTGATTTGGTAATTACAAGGAGCTGCTAAACCATTAACCATCTTATCAAAAAGTGGAGATTGAACCAAGACGTTCAAGTTGTTGTTCGACTCTGGCGTTCCAAAGAAACCATGCCAAAAGCACCGATCATATGATGCCACGACTTCTAAGAAAACAGATTCACGTTTTTTGAATTCATACAAAAGAACATACTATCCGTTTTTTCTTTTTAACATCCATGTTCCCGGATCACTTGGTCCTAATCCCAAAATCCTTGCCATATCATCTGCACTAAAACCATCTCCATCACTATTCATCAATTGGGTTAATTGTGACTCTGGAACTATTTCATCTTGTGGAACATAATGACCATGTGTATCATCTAGTGTGGCATCATGACTTGTGGCTGGTATTTTATGACATAACCATTGGGAGTTTTCTCCAAGATCATAACATGATTGGTTTGACGTCGATCCTTCCCCTCCGTAGTTTGATTTCCCAAGAACATGTGCACGATCTCTTTCAAACCAATACTAGCCCTTTTTAAGATTTAACATAGCAAAGTTGTGCGCTGGATCTTTCCATTGCTCCTAAAAAAGAAACACCAAGATAGAAAATATATTAAAGAACTTTTAATGTGTAAATAAAATGATAAAAATATGGCAAACAAAATAATTGAATGAGTTAAAACAAAAAAAATACTAACCCTTGTTCCCCAACTAACATCATACGTAAATGGAGGAGGTTCGGGTTGTTGCAAAGGCACTTGAACATGGTTTCCATCACTGTCTGAACATTCGGTATACCAGGGAATTGTTGGAAATTCAGGTGAAGCTTGTGAGAAGTTGTCATACGTATACTGTGATGGATGTATTGGGGGACCTGATTCACAAGAAATGTTGGATCTTGAGTACTTGCATCTCCAACTTCATCTCTGTTATCTTGACGATGGATTTATGAAAGAAAAAATCCAATAGATTGTTTCCTCCACCACCACACATACTCGCTCTCTTCAATAAATTTATAGTCTCGTCCATCCACCACATCAATAGGATCCTGGGGGTTAACAAGGTCTTCCAAACGTTCACGTGGACTTCTTGAAATTGTTATAAATCCTCTTGTTTGCCTTAAAAACCGTTCACCAAGATACATGATACTAGTATCGCTTTACGGATTATAGAAAGCCACTTTTTGCTTGGAAAGTTCACGAGCATGCACTATATCAGGATATATATATATATATATATATTTTTCTGTTGAGAAGAAAAACTAGAAGAGAAGAAGAATCGTCGAGCGTTGTCTGGATAAATGAATTCTAAAGCGTTAATAAGAATTGCTTTGGGCGCTATTAAGAATAGCGTTTTGACCGTTGACGTGGTCCAGCGCTAATCATAATAGCGTTTTTTTGGCGCTACTTTTATTAGCATTCTACGCTATTCAAAATAGCATTTTTCTATTCCACCACTGCACTTACGCTTCCATCCACAATTCCAAATGTTGAGGTGGCGTGAAAGATGAATGGATTCCACCATACGACTTGGAGTAAATTTTTGATAGGGGCGTTTTATGATGGAGGCATAGGGAATAAATCATGTCTTGACATGTGTTTTTCCAATTAATTTCTTTTCCAAAAATATCAAGGATAAAATATCACCAATTAAGATAACTATTTTTTCACCAAAAATATACTTTTTTTATATGTTTGGAAACAAAATTTGACGGAATCAATTTATAGCAAAGACACATATCAAGACATGATTTGTCTCGCATGCCCCCCATCATAAAACACCCTCATCAAATATTTTTCCTACTGTTGGATGGATCAACCGGTGATGATAAAGTGCAGGTTGAATTAACGGACACCTCTTTTCTCAGTTTCTCTCTCTTTTCTTTACTTTCAATCGGGCGATATTTTCTTGAAAGGGAAGAAGAAGAAACTCTCTGCACCATCTCTCTCTCAACGATTTCCCCATCGTTCCTCTTAATTTCCCTCCATTACTTCTTCAGGTAATTACTTTACTTCACTTTTCTTTCTTCAATTAACCATTCTTTGTTTCAAATTTTCCAACGGTCAGATTTCCTTTTCAAAATTGGTGATTTTATGTTTTTGCTGTAAGATTTTGATTGATTTTTCAGTTATTTTTTAGGGTTTTGTTAACTGGTTATTGGTAATTGGTTAGGGTAATGATGTTTATGTTTCTTCTTCAAGTTTTACTTGTATTATTAGAACTTTGATTTTTCTTTCCCCAATTCGTCAAACTATGAAATTATTTGGTGCTCAGCTAAGCTGAGTAGCTGACTGTGAATGAAATTCGTATTATGATACTGTATTAAAGGCATATAGAAATTATTAGTGATTAGGTTAGTGGGAAAATGAATTTTGTACGAAGGAATTGCTTTTGCTTTCCGTCATTTCTGGATCCATTTTGTTAATTTAGGTGAATTTGGTGGTTTTGTGCAGGAGAATCAGTGATCCTATAAGCATCTTATAGTTCATCCACTGGCCAAACTTAGAAACTGTTAGCTCGAGCTGCACATTGAGTTTTCCTGATAACCTTGATGTTGATATCTAGTAGTCAATTGATTGCTTCGTTAGTTAGTTAGTTAGTTAGTTAATGATGCCTTCTGGGATAAGCTCTTTAAGCTTTTTGTCTTGTATCCACTGGCAAATTTGGAAATGGTTAGCTCGGAGTACCCAATTTTTTTGGTATTTTATATAGGTCCGGATTATAGTATGACTAATTTTTGAACAAACTTAAGGCCGCAGTTTTTATTCCAAGTTGACATTTTATTACGGGTATGTGTTATTCATTTATATGCAGCATGGATGTTTCTTGCTCATTTTTGAACAAACTTAAATCCGCAGTTTTTATTCCGTGCTGACATTAATATTACATTATTAAGGGGATTGTGTTATTTCTTTTTTATGCAGCATGGATTTGCTTGAACACATTGTTGTTTCTTAATTGTCTGTTTAATTTAGCTTCCCTTCTACTCAAATTACACAATTGGCGTCATTACAGTAAGTATTGTGCTAACGTTTCGAGTTATCACTACAGGGTTATAAGTTGAGGAAAGCTGTTGAATCTTTCAAGGGAAAAAATTGGAAGAGATAGAATAGGTTGGTCCTTGTAAGAGGATCATCAATCCTGGTGCAATAGTTGATATGAATACTGAAGTTCTATAAGTCCACAGATTACTGATGTTTAGTAGTCAAATGTACTTGGTAGGAATATTGTCAATTTTTCAGGCTACTAGGTGTTTCTGTCTGGGTCCATTTAGATGCCAAGTTCTGCAACACATGAAAATCAGGTCATCATATTCTGTCACTATGAGAGAATGCAGACATCTTAGTACACATAGGAGATTCCTTGTAGTTCTTGCGGACCTCTCCTTTATTTTGTTTGGAAGTTCTACTTTTGTTTATTTTGCAAAATCCGTCTACCATGCCGATGATGCCCATGTCAATCATAAAATTTGTAATGTTTTCCTGTATTAGCTGTTTAGAGTAGTCAATCAAAACTTACGTACTTAACGAATTATTGGCTTGTATCAATTCTCAATTTCCATTTTGTTAATGTCATCTTAGTGTTACTTGTAATGTTCAGGTCTGATTCAGCTATTTTACTTGTAAATACCGACTGTTTTGGATGAACTTCTAATATCCCAAAGGTTTTTAGTTTTATCTTGCAGTTACACCTAAATCTTTTGAGTGCATCTGCGCAGCTGTGCCCATCGATGGAACATGAGAAAATAAGAATAGTGTGACGTAAAGTTTGAAAGACAACTGTGGAAATCGGTCCCTCGAGGACGCAAGTAAGATCTGTTATATCTCTGTTGCTCATTAGATAATACTTCAATTCCTATTACCATGATGTTGTTATTTGCTACAGAGGGGCTATGATTTTGTGTGTAACTCTTTTTGCTTGAATAATTGAAACCAAGAGATGGATTTTTCCTACTTACTAAGATTTTAATATTGCAAGTTCCTGCAAGAGATATGACGCGGCGGTAACGATAACTAAAACCTTGAATCCACAAGGTGTGTTTCGAATCCACGAAACAAAGGTTGTTGTCTTGAATCCACAAGACAAAATATTCTGAATCCACACAACAAACAGAAATCTCTATAATTTTAGTAACAAACTTCAATAAATATGTTTTACAAATCAGGATCCTAAGACTAAATACTACTAGGTAACTACAGGCAGTTAACACACATATGAGACACACAAGATAAGAAACCTGAAACTAGAAACTGAAATCCTTGTTCTGCATCAAGAAACAATTGATCAGGCCTGTGAGCTCAAATATTGGTTTAAAAGATTGAAAACTAAAACATTTAAACATTGCAGAACCAAGTCAATCTAGATCTGTGAACCTAATAATGTTGCAACTACTACATTGAAAAAAAATATGCCAGGAGTCATCTACTTGTATCCTTTATTTAATCCTCCTTTAACATCTCTGTTTATATACTAGCTAGGAATATGAAACTAAAAATGTGAGGTTATGAGCTGATTTTTGTGGAATCAGCTGATTCACGGAGTCAAGACGTCTGAGTAGTTTGCAGCAAAAGAGAATGTTAATTAGGGTTTATCTTCTTTAATGATCATGTTGCGAGTGAAGGAGATAGGGACGAGGCGAAGTTCTCTTTATGGTAGTCCATTCCTAATCTCTCCAGTAGCAACCTGATGGACAAATAGCAAATATCAGAATACATGAAGTCCTAATAGTAATACACATTTAATATTAATAGATTGAATCACTTACCTGCACATCATTTTTATGGTAATAATGAAGCCAGGTATACATCATCTCAATCTGGTTATGTAGATACCGAATATAATCATTGGCATCTAGAAGCACGGTGGCTTCATCAGTCAATCCAAATGGATTTATCAAGTCATGAAGTGTTGATATTTTATCTCCCAAGTCATCAATTTCCTCCAAGTCATGAATTTGCTACAGAATCAACAACAAGCACAATATTTAGAAAATGAACAAAAAGTGATAGGAAATGAACAATCTTTAGAAAACAGACTAGTAGTTATAAAATTGTTCCAAGTAATATGAAGTTAACTTAAGCATACGTTCTGTACTTGTTCGGCTTGGAACTGGCGTTGTCTTGGAAGGGTTTCTTCTTCTGACATTGGTTGCTTCCCGTGATTCCGAACTGATAATTTTTTTTCAACAAAACTGTTTTCTTGCCCGCCAGCAACCTTCTTTTTCTTCTTACTGCTTTCGCCTGGCACTGGATTAAAGGATCTGACAGGCCTTTTTATCTTATTCTCCTAAAACAAAATTCGATAGTGGATTATTAGAATACTATATCAAAAATGGGAGGTCTAATGAAGATTGGTAAGTTTGAAATTTCTATTGTCAACTTACATGTATATTTTGTAGCTCCCTAATTATAAAAGCGACAGACGCTTCTGACAAGGGCCGTATAAGCCGTGGAGCTGATGATGGAGCAAATCCTTCTTCTCTTGCATGGCACATAGGCATAAATCCCATTACCTGTGGCATCTTCTTGTGATCACTTTCTCTAAACAAAACAGGTTTGTCTCTGGCGTGTTCTTTTATATCCAGAAAGCTCAACAGTTGACATCTATAGATGTCACACCATCTATATACTGTCTGCTTGTTGACAAGCAACTTACGCGAGAGTTCTTCCAGAGTGGTGCATGGCATGCACCCTCTGAAAGAATTGACTATCACCATTGCTTCATCTGAGTTAGGAACTTCCATTTCATCGTTGTTTCCCCCAGAATAGTGTGGATTTACAGCAATACTCCTCCTCATCTTTGAGATTAGTTTTTATCTGGATAAAGCAGGGCCGGTCCCAAAGGGGAAGCAGGGAAAGCTCCACTTTGGGGCAGCAGGCCTAAGGGGGCAACAAAATAGAAATCATCCGTTGTATTTAATATGATGATGAAGATAGGAATGATAAACTGTGAAAAGAAGAGTATCTAAGATAGTGAAAACGTAATTTTTCAATTGATTAAAATCAACTTCAGTGGGTTCCTAAGATTTCTGAATTAAGAAAATTGATCTCCTTATCTCTCAGGTAAGTTTTAGGGTTTAGGGTAATATATGATGTCGTCGTGTATATGTGACTTTAATGTCCGATATAGGTTCAATTACCATTCTCGTTTTCAGGGATTTTGATGATGCATGTAACTCCAATATCTACTTAGCCTACATGTAGGCGTACAACACCCTTTCTTGTGATGATAAGATCTAGCTATATATATATATTTCAGAACTTAACTGGAATCTTGCTCCAGAGACAAACAACATGTTACTAATACAAGTACTTCAAGATTACAAACTATTCTGATGTGTTTTGGCCTTCGCGTTTTTTTCTTCACCTTCCTTTTTTTTTTTTTTTGAAGCATACTTCTTCACCTTCATATATGAACATTTGGAGACAATTAATGTATTTTCCTTTTTTACTACGATACTTATAGACCATCAATGATCAAGTTTTATTTAGTATCTTGGCTTTTTAGTTTGGAAATTTAGCTCAAACAGTTTACAAACAATATGCAGCTAGGCTGTTGTCTGTTGATCATATAGTTCTTTAAAGATAACGGGGCAACACACTTTAAATTCGCTTTGGGGCAAAAAAATCTCAGGACCGGCCCTGGATAAAGAATCTAACTCCGCTTCCCTTCTTCCCACACGTTTGCTCACAACTACTACCCGATTGCAAATCCTGCCAAAGTTTGATTGGAGAAAACAGATTGGCAAAATCAGAGGATGGTAAAAAGCAAAAGGCGATTTCCGAACTAGATGAAACATACGAGGACAAAAATACAATCTTAGGTAGGCTGTAGGCAGATTCTTACAATCTGAACTAATTTGCTGCCAAAACATGCAAATGATCAAGATAACTGCAACTTCTAGCAAGAATAAAAACTCACCGCTCACAAAGTAGAACCTTGAACCTGAGCGCGATGCAGGATTCCCGCAGGACTGAGTTTTCTTCTGCAAGATTTGAGATAAAACTTATCACAATGGTAAACTGAGATGGCAAAACTGATTATGCAGTTATAAGTTAAAGAGACACAAATTCTCCTCCCAAGCTCTGCGGAGAAACAACTTGTCATCCATCACTTACCAATATCCTTTTATGAGGCTTACAATAATCAATTATCGTAAAGCAGTACATGTATCATTCACGATAAGGTCAACCTAACAGAAGGTCATAAGATGTTTTTGGTCTTTCGTTATGTTCATGGGTGGGGAGCTAAAATTTGAAGGAACAAAATACTGAACAGAACATCAGTCCATGAGGAAACCAAATGATGAGCAATCAAACAGAAAGGTGTACTTCTTCCAATTTGTCAATAAGCGAACTGGCTTACTACAGAAACTAGAAAACTAAACAAAAGTCTAAAATCCATGAAAATATCATGATACAAAACCAAATGAAGCACAATTATTGCCAAACAATAGTATTTCAATCCGTGATGAATAAACTTGAATAATACACTACTTCGAAATGGAAAAAACAACAACGCGCAACTCAAACTTTAACACTCATTAACTACCTTTAAAGCACAACTGGCGACGAGCACCTTTCAGTATGCAACTACAACAAAATTGATGCGCAATTTCCTACCAAGCTAAGTGGAAGCACTTTTTTTTTAACCTCCCAAATTCCTTGAAATGCCTGTTTGTAATAAGCTTTTGATTACTTCTTAAAATGCTATAGTGACGAATTTCCAAGTCAGTTGCAACATTTCTTAGTTATAATATGAGTTAACTCCTTCAAATTTGCTGGGAACAGGTAAACGGTTTCGTTGGTTGCACACATAAATTAACAGACACAGTTGAAGCATAGTCCTTTCACGCAAACCTTCAGTTGCTAAAATTTTGGTCTAGGGAGTCACATAAATGGACAAGGGGCTAGCTAGTGAAATTTATCCTACTTAAGATATACAGAGTTTGGAAGTAATTGCATCTGCGATGGCCGATATGTTATGGCGTCTTCTCTATACAATCTTACTGTCATTGAATCTGTAATCGAGGACCGACCTATATCTAATGTAAATGCAAGTTTAACAACCCTTGCTCAGATAATAATACAGGTAGGTTTCTAGACAGAATTATAAACAACCTATTAGAGGGACACTTAACCTCCCCAAGTTTCAATTACAAGATTTTCCCTTCCATAACCACAGATTACCACAACAGTGAACTTAACTGTACAACAATAACTTTCCATCTAATGATGCCACATTTGATACATCCACCATGTGCTCATACCAAATGAACATGTACCAGAAACATAAGTCTAATAACTGAGAAAATAAACAAGAAACGTTCATTTTGCAAATCTTAAATCTCATGAACAATCAAACATATTCATCAATTGCAAAACACCCATTACACAACAGATACCATCAAAATTCAATTCATAACGGGGACAAGAAAAATTCAATAACAAAATGAAGTATGGAAGAAATCCAGAGATTTTACCTGGATAAAGAATCTAACTCCAGGAAACAGAACTGATGAACGGCCGGAGATCTACTTTTGGCAGCCGATCTCTAGCAACAAGAAAAAATCAAAAGAAAATGTTTAAGCATGGAAGAAATCCAGAGATATCATTGACATTTTACTAGAACTAAGTAGAATGTAATATAAAATTAGACGCCGTCATTTGGTTCACTCACCGGAGAGAAAATGTTAAAAGCTTGTAACAAATTCTGATATTATAAGAGAAGAGATTCGTAAACTCCACCAGCACCGAGCAGAAATGATTGATACTAATCACAAAACCCAAATGAATTCTTCAAAATCTACTATACATCAATCAATCATACAAAGAAATAAAATTGCTCTTGTTTGTTTACCTAATAAATTACCTAAGCCCACAAGGCAGAACTGATAAAGGCCGGAGATAAACTATTACCGATCCCAGTTCACCTATAAAAACACATAAACAGAGAAAAATCAAAATAAAATAAAATTTAGCAATCCAGAGATTATCATTCACATTTTAAAACTACTTAGAATGTACTATAAAATAAGACTCCGTCGTCATTTCTTTCACTCACCGCTGCTACTGCCGGAGAGAGAATGAATATGAAAGGCTTCTAACAAATTCTCAAAGAATGGGAGAAAGAAAGTGAACTACTGAACCCCTTAATATAAAAAAGCATATTTCTCAAAAGTGATTATGTTTCTGGCTACGCAAGAACTTTCATTTTTCTTGATTGAGGCATAGTGACATTCTGGCATAGTGACATTCTGTTTCAAAGACTTTCCCTTCAAGGAAACTTACAGAATTACGTTCAGTTGTAGAAAAAAGGGCGATTTAGAAAAAGTAGGAATTATTTTCATTCCGTTTGATTTCGCTTTCTTTCAATTAATTAAAAGAAGTATTATGATCCCTAGTCCTAACTTTATTATAGGTCTTCAAGTGGGATGCTAAATTTACCAACTTTATGAGCGCACAGCTAAGGACTCTCATTTGGGCAACATCTGAAATACATGAATTGCGTAAGACAAAATATGCATTTGTGATAACCTAAAGTTAAAGAATTAATCCATAATTAGGTCCATCGACCATCTGGCATAACTTAACACGAGTGTTTAGACTTTTGTCTTTCTTACATAAATGATGTCGAAAAAACTCTACCAATATAATAATGATTTACACCTACTGGTTGATGGAAATCAAGGGGCGGGATCTTCTGGGAAAATTTCCAGCTTACTGTGACAAATCCGATAGAACTGGCACGAGACCAACAAAATTAAAAACCGTTGAAGTACGAGGTCAGTCATGACTTCAAATTCTGGTGGCATTCGCCCTCCCTCGTCAGTGTTGCGAGACATCCGTGGGTTATCAAATAATAAATAAAAAAACAAAGATGCTATATAGTTAATTAAATTGACACGACGATAGACTAGAGACTTCATCTGAAGCATAATCTTCTATGTATAAAGCAAATGCATATACTAATAAACTAAAAGTTCAAAAAATTCATTCTGTTAGATGATTTTTTCACTAACCCAAAAATGTGACAGTTTTTTCCATCTACCCGAAGAAACTAGATTCAAAATGACAAACTTTTCTGTACCATAGATAAATAAGTCCTTTTCAGACTTGCACTATAAGAAAATGTATTCATTCTTAACCACGCTCAGGGGCGGAGCTGTGTTGGTACTAGGGAGGACAGTTAAATCCCAAAATTATAAAATCAACCTTTAAAGGTGTTTTTAAAATTTGTCCCCCTTGGGTTTAAACAAAATGAACTAATATAAGTCTAGATTGTAAAATTACTTACACAACGATAGGTGTAAGTCTAATAACAAATTTTGTGAAATTTGTTAACGATAAATTTGATAACAAATTTTGTGAAATTTTAGGATTAACGATAAGTCTTGTAAAATTTCTTAAAAACATTAACGATATGTGTGATTAGTATTAAAATTTGCTTATGAGTATCAAATTTTGTGATAATATTCGATTATTATCATAAATCTAATAACAAAAATGTCCTAAAATTTTGGGCGGCCGAAGGCAGCATATTTTAAAAAGGATACCATTTTTCACCATATACATTTGTCCCCCAACCAATATTTTTTGCCTCCGCCCCTGACCAAGCTGCACACGTTAATCCCATGTATACATCGGATGATCTGAAAATGGAACTGTATATTCAATAACCCTAATAATTGTTGATTTACAAAGAGTATGCTCAATGAGTGGTCAGCAAATTAAAGGTGCAAGGGAGCTGATGGTATCAACTGGTTGTATGTAACTCATTGTTTTGGCCATGACCAGCTCCCTGATATAGTGAAAATCAACACGCAAGCTCTTATGTAGCATCCCCGGTTTGGAAACGAAAGAATTATAGAACTAGTGAAAATCAACACGCAAGGTCCGTACGTCACAGTATAATGAGTACGAAGTTATGCAACAAGATCATTTTCCGCAATGATCAAGTAAATGCATTTGCGAACTTAAAATTCAGAATTCATTCTTGTTCGATGATTTTTCTCTAACCCAAAAATGAGCAGGCATTGACGAAAATCTGCATTCTACTTGAAAAAACTAGATTCAAAAGGACAAACTTTTTTGTACCACAGAAAATATGTCTTTGTTACTACAAGAAAATGTAGTCCTTCTAAAACACGCTGCATACGGTTTGTACATGAAAGACATAGCTGGATTGGTATAAATGAGTGAAATTTTGGGAAATTTAGAACTTTTAAAAAAGGTGGTGCTCATTGTTATGGACCATCATGTTTAATGGGATTGTGGGATAAGTAGACATACTAACTTTCCTTGACAAATGATGAATTTTGTGTTCCAGGAAATGATAAACAAGACTTGAAAGTTACTCTTTTGCTCATCAGTTCAAGTTCAAGGTGTTCTTTCATGCTTGTTCCATTTTCGTCCATCACTGAGGAATGAGAAGATCAAAGGTGTAGATGATTTTCCTTTCTTGATTGATCGAGCAACTGGTTCAACTGTTGAAATCATACTCGTGGCATACAAGAAATTCTTTGTACCACGTTTCCATTAAAGCTATCCAGTTGTTTGAAATCGACAAAATCAGCTAACTCTACAGCGTATAAATGGAGATCACCTAAAAAAAGAACCACCAACTCAAAATGATGTTATTATCATTTTGAGGAACCACCTACTCAAAATGGGATTTATCCCCTGTAGCTCATGTGAGGATGACTTGGATAGTGATGGTCAAAAATAAACTAAGATAAGGAAGGAGCAAGGGTATGAAAGAACTTTTAGATCATAATTCTACATTTTAAAGGAGAAATTGTAATGTGGGTGGCTTTTGTTGTCAGTGCGTAATTTTGGTCCTTTAATGCATTTCACGGTAAAAAAAACGAGAGGCCAATACTCTCATGTATATACTGCCAATCCATGTTAATTGAAAACAAAATTAAATCACGCATAATGAGCATCAACTCAACTGTATTATTAGGAAATCAATATATTTTTTCCCTTCATGGTTAACAAACCAACCAGCGTCAGGTAAAGCTACTTAGACTCGACTAACAAGTGCACGTATGTAATACAAGTGCACGTATTTTTTCTTTTCTGGGCATCTTTGCATGAATCAGTACCCACAAGGGATATGCTGCAGCACAGGAGAGTAACTATTCAGTCGAATCTTTGCCTGTTCTGTAATACAATGGTTGAGACGCTGGATCATCTGTTCTTACATTGTACTCTTATTCAAAAATTATGGGATTTTTTCGTAGCAGCTTTGAAGATTCAGTGGGTAATGCCTGCAAAATTTGTGTATTGCATTAGGAGTTGGAGGCTGGAAAGATGTACTCCAAAGGTTAAGAGGATTTGGCAGCTAATACCTTTCGCAATTTGTTGGGAGGTTTGGAACGAACGAAACAGAAGGGTTCATGGGGGAAGAGTTAAGTCAGAGTACGAATTGAAGATGGCGATTAAACAATGGATAATTTTATGTAGTTCTACTTCTGAAATCTTCAAAAATCTTACTGTAAGCCACATTTTGGCTAATTGGGAGGAAGTTATGAGCTTGTAATTGCTCAAACTCCTCTGATGGTCATTTGATCTTGTAAATATCCTGTAAATACCCCCCTTTTTCTTTTTTTATAACCTTCCTTCCTCAAAAAAAAAAAAAAAAACAAGTGCACGTATGTGACAGCCTCAAAATTTTCAAGATCCAATAACATCGTCTAACCATTGGATCTATCAAAAGGGGTGGCAGCAATTTAATCATAAAACTTAGATTTCCCGGTTCAACCAATGAGTCCATGACCCATTGAACATTTTCAGTTTCTTTCTAATTGTTCCAGTCAACTCTCTACCCTCTCCCATGTTTACTTCATTGTTTCTTTTGTCTTTCCTCCTGAATACATTCATAATCTTCTATTCCAAATCTATATTGAAATCAAGCAACTAGATTAGATGATCAGATTTAAATGATTTCAGGGAACTAGTTATGAACAACAAGCACGATGAAAATTTTGATTCACCTAATATCTATCAGTAACATGATCCTTGATATAATTAAAGGCTATTGATTTCCGGTTGGCATGTTTAAAAAAGGGGTTCTGGGGCAAGTATCAGGGCACACATTTTTGCGCCCCAACACCAAAATGCTTTGTAAAGCGGGCTTTAAAAAAGCATTCTGGGGTGATATCAGACCACACTTTTTGGCGCCTCAGCCCCAAAATGCTTTGTGATTAAAAAAAAAAAAAACTGTGAAGCCAAGTTTACAGGCTCCAGAGGCTGTTTTACAACTAAAAATAAGAAAACTAAACCACTTTTCTTCTTCTCATATTATTTGCCTTCCCTCTTCGTCCTCTTTCTCTTCTGTTTCGTCATCTTCTACTCTTCAAACTCTGCTTCTTCTCTTATGTGATCAATTTTAGAATCCAAGCATTGAACGCTTCACAGAAATTTGATGCGATAAGATCACAATTACTTATCAAAATAAGGGCATACTGCTCAACTGGTTTGTCAATAAATCACTCTGCTGCAGATGCCTTAGCTTCTCCCAATCTTTCCATCCAAATCTTGTACGACCTTGCTGTCCTCCATGCTATTTATTCTATGCTCTTTCCAGGGTGCTTGATCTTCAAATTCTTATGTAAATGTCTAAAACAGAACCTATGATAGTGATTCACATCTCCAAAATTTCTAGCAATACCTTCTACTAATCCCTTTTGTCTGTCACTTACGAATGTTAACTATTAGTGCCCTTTTATGTTGCTTTAGCTCTGGTGCCAATATACTGAGAAAATGCATCCAAATTTCTTTGCATTCTGACTAACAAATGTAAACAGCAAATGGGAATAACCATTATTTGCATCAAGTCCCAGAACTGCCAACAATGTACCACCATATTTTCCTTTTATATGAGTTCCATCTAATCCTAGAACAGGTCTACAGGATAGTTTAAATACACAATGCAGAGTGACTTTAACCTCCGCTTGTAGTAAGCAATATTCCTAGGATTCTCATCAAAAATCTCAGGACACAGTGCAAGAATCATCTTATATCCATCCTCGTAACTACCCAATATCTTTTCCAAAGTTAAATGATACCCATGCCAACCAGAATAGTACGAAATGTCAACTTTATGGCATCTTTTTACCTCGGTCATGAAATCCTCTGCCATAAATCTTGAGATTAAGATATTGCTACACATAGGATAAAGATGCTTTTCCTAATCCTTGATGCTTTTATGCACAACCACAAAAAAAAATAAAAAAAAAACAGATAGTAGACAACTGACCAGATTTGCATTGCATAGTTTGGCCATCGGGAAGCACAGCACAATAAATTTTCCACGGACAATCATTAAAAATGCATCTGTATTGCTGCTTCTTCCTGATGTTCTTCACTTGAGTAGTTGAGTTCATGTCTCTGGTTAGGTTCTTCAAATAATCAGTGCATTGTTCATAATTTAACCATTCTTGGCCAACGAATAACTTTTAAGCCGCGTCAATCTTTTCAGCCATCTTATATTCACCATTTATCCTCCAAGTTTCTACAACAAATTCTTTGAAATCAACTGTTGATGCGAGTGTTGATTGGATTTGACCAGTCACCCTAATCTCATCGTCAAAATCAATAACTGGTTCTGGCAGGTCTTCATCATCACAGTTACAGTTAACCTCATTAGAATCCATTGACTCGTCACCTTGGTACCTATCTGCAAATAAAACTTCATCAACACTAGATAGCCGACTTGACTGCTTTGTGAGCCAACTTTATTTCGATACAAAAGAGGAAGAAAGTCTGGCAGTGTCTTTATATTAGGAAAATACATAAATATCATCCTCCATAGTACCTGCATTTCAATACACCCAACAAACAAGCATTAGTATAATACAACATTCAAGTTACATAATTATTGACCACTAACAGTAAACAACTTTAAATACAACTTCAAGATACTCATGAAAAGCACCACTGTATAAACAAAACACACTAGTTGAACCCAACAGCAGGACAACAAGAAATTAACACTTCATCCATCAACTTCAAGATTTGCAACAACAATTAGCAATTTATGAACAGACAAACCTGACAAATTCAGAGACAATTAAAATAAAAAAACTAATATATTCCTGGATAGAAACAAAATCCTAAATTACAGCAAAATCAAAACAAAATTAACCCCCTAAACTATCAATCACAACATGGGCATTCATCAAAAAGAACTAACTTCAGAAAATCCCTAATTATTTTAACAAAATGAAAAAATCCCTTTTTCGTTGACCTATAATCGACAGAAACAATTTCTTAGAAATATGAAGCACATCAACTTAGAAAATCCCATGTCATTTATTTATCATACAATTTCTTTTTCTTCTCTTACACTAAGATTTAAAGTTACTCATACAAACAACAACTAAATGACATTATGAACAATTTCACTCCACTCTGAACAAAAAGATGAAATTAATCAGAATAAGATTAGTATTATTAACTCACCGTAACAAGAGTCAAATTTCATTACCAAGATCTAACAATCTGTGCCACCACTTCCCTTCTTCTCTTTTTTGATTCAAAACCCTATATTTACTGTTTTCTACTAATTTCATAGAGAAATTAAAAAAATTGAAAATTGAAGGGTGCGAAAAATGGGATTAGGTTTCTGTTGAGGATGGAGAGTAAAAATCACTTGGTAGCAATTAGGATTTCATTAAAACCAGAAAAAGTACCAATTCACTCTCAAATGATGGAAGTCAAGCCAAGATTTCATAACATTGAGAGGAAAGATCATCATGCTCATATAATTTGTGGTTGATAATCATGCTATTGAATTTGTATCATTAAAACGGATCTGTGGTTTTGAAGGAGGCTAGGATTTTGGTTTCTTACTCTCGTATTCTCTTTCACACATGAAGAGGGGAGGCACAAATAAAAGGATCTACAAAAATACACTACTATTTATTCTTGTATAATCTAACCGTTTAATTCAGGGTTTAGTTATTGTGGTTGAGTTGGCTGATCTAACGGTTGTTCTATAATAGTCTCTTGACTCGGGGACATGGAACTGAAATGAGGCACAACCCGCTATACTGTCAACAAGTACCGGCCCAGCTGTGCGGTCGGGTACATGTTATGCAATAAGTTAGCTCTCATTCTTGACAAAAAAAATTATACCATGTATAGAGAAAGATTACATCGATATACAATTTCTCCTTCCAAGAAGATACTAGGTCTTCAAAGAACAAGCCTTTAAACCCGTATGTTATTCGGGGACGCCATTGATAGATAAAGGATTTTGCGGAGAGTATAGAATTCTCTATATCTTCAAACTTGTGGCTGAAAACTCTTCTATTTCATAATTGAATTTCTTAGCTTTATAGATATTGATTGCAAGGAGATCGGAATTTCCGTAACTATGATGACTATGAAATGATATGTAACCCAAACTCCGTATATAGACCATTTGGTGACAACATTTTCTCACCGGTTGGTGGTGGTGCTATGTGAGCATCGATTTTCAGCATTTAACTAAAAAGTAACATACACTTAGTTTTGTTTGAGGTAAAAGACCACCGAGAAATAAAATACGAACGTGTTATCATCTCTGGGACATTCATTTTTCTACCTAGTGATATTAGAAGCATACTATTAAGGATTATTTTGGTATTGATGAACTTTTATAAAAACATTTTTTTTTGTTATGCATTGCTGTGTCTTATGAAAATGAAAGTTGAATATTTGGTAAATATAAATTAAAGTTAAAGGTTACCGAAAAAGCTATCAAATTGGGTTTGTTAAGATAGATGTATATGGTTCTTTTTTTTTTTAATGGTGATTTTTTATTTTTTTATTTTTTTTGTACAAGTTTCAATTTCAACAAAGTGAATATTTTATTAATAAATTATTTTTTTGTATTGAAAGGATGCTGACTGTCTCTCTCTCATTCTCTTCCCTTTTCCAAAAGAAAAACCAAAAAAAAAAAAAAAAAAAAAAACTAGAGTCGTCTTGCTCAGATTTGGTCATGTTGGACCAGATCTGAGCAATAATTCTTCTTTTTTTAAAGTTTTTGGTAGTAGGTAATTGAATAAGATATTTTTACAACGTTTTTGGTGTCTTTTGACAAATTTTTTCGTCATTTTGGGACGATTTGTCTTAGTCGTTGTGGGGCGAGATCCTCAAATTTTAATGGATGGTTCGTGGCTTGCTATTCTCAATTCAAAAACATCAACAATTCATCACGATATCGCTTTGAATCGGCATCCGTGTTCGTGTGTATCGAGTAATTTATGGGCTAAGTTAGAAGAAGAATAACACAATCAGATTAAATTGTCAGATTTTATTTCTGAATATACCATCAAGTCTCCCTTATACATAAAATTCTTTTGGATATCTTTGTTTTTTATCGCTCTTTCTCTTCGCGATCTACTTGTAATTGATGTCCTTATTTGTATTAGGGTATTGATTATTTGTATTTTTATGTTTTTGTGACTCTTGTAAGCGACCATGTATTCGCGATTTGATTTGAATGAATTGAAATGTGTTGATTGTCCAAATATTTGGAATTTGATTATTATGACTCCGCGTGATTCAGCTCTTTGTCAGAGTAATAGAGTCAATCCTGCTCAGGATTACTTTATGGCGGTTCCTATTGATGGGAATCAAACAATTAGGGACAAACAATTTTGCGTTGTGGTGCGTTCTAGGCTCCGGATCTCCCTCTTTGAGGATGAAGATTTGTGCTCTAGCTGTGGTAAACGTATGGATATCTTTGGGGATCACCAAACTGTACTAAGGTATGGATATCCAGATTGAACGCCAAACTATATTAAGCCGCTACATGCACTAGCTTACTATCAGAACTTCAGACTGGAATGTAGTTGAGACCAAATTAAACCGTTACACTAATTCAGTTACAGTCGCACCCGAGGTTTTTAAAACGTAAAGCGTTTCTGACTTTTAAGAAGCGAAACGTATGTTGAAGCGTGAAGCGATGATTCATGATTTGTTATTAAAGCGCTATATTCTAAAATATACGCCTATAAATATCATTGAATTGTATAAGGGTTCGATATTTGATGTATGAATATTGGCACAAATAAAAACTATGTTCATTTATATACTAAAAACTAGTTTGGTATAGGGTGTTCCTTGTGAACAGATCTCTCGTGTTCGTTCCTCACCATCGCCATTATATTTTTCTTAGCTTAAATTTTTGATTTACAAGCGCTTGACTTAGTCAACGCTTCAAGAAAAAAAGGCAAAATTACGCTTTTTGGGTGTTCCGCTTGATAACTATTCTTCGATGTGTTTAAGTGAAATTTGAAGCGAAGGGTACGCTTTTAAAAAACATGGTCGCACCCCTTACGCCTCTTGAATCCCAGCAAAAATTTCATGCAATTGATTCCCTTATATGACATCCTTGATAGCCTAAGAGTTTCTTTAACTTAACTGAAGACTTTAAACCAATCTGCCTCCTATGGATAAGCTTATATGTTATTTTCTTTATGATCAAACATCAAGGTAGGGTAGGAAATCGATTGCAATAGTTTAAGTCTAGCAAACTTCAAAACTCGATTATATGATTCCCGAAGTGTAACTTAGATTATTATTCAACTCACAAGTATAAACTTATGGAATCACAAAGTCTTAGACAAAGAAACTAAATTTGTGATATCCATCTATCTTGTTTGATGTGGTAATCTCAACAATCAAAACAAGATCAGGATACACAAACTATCAAGATAACGGTAGTTAGACATGGCTTCACGAATTCCTAGGTGAAGTATTTTTAGTTGTTAAACCCTAAAAGGATTTGAAATGGAGGACACACAAGAATAGTGTCAGGGATCCAAAGATGCTAGTAGTTTGAGCTTCACCTTATATAAACTTTTAAGATCAATGTTTCTTTGGATTTAATTAAACTAATGTAGCTTTGGAATCGACAATCAAGTAATCACTTTGTTAGGTGAAAATTTTGACTTGAGATTAACATAGAAGAATATACACTCTGGTTAGGATGGACCTAACCTAACCTTGTACAATGACATATTCATGAAAGGTGAGCCAAACTAGCCAATCAAACTATTTGCTTAACCATTTTCATATAATACTTTCGGACTTTAATCTTCAATTACACTTGTGATCAAATATGTCTAGATAGTGTTTTTAGAAAGTTGTTCGGGAGATCTTTGATTATCTCATAGAAATAATTATGTTGCATCCGAAAAATATTCGATAGGGTAGGTACGTGTATTGTATCTGTTCGTGAATATTTTTTTCATAGTACATGTACTTTGGGTATGTGTACCATTAAGACAAAAAGGTTTTAGGAACCTACATACATATCTTTTATGGTTTGCATAACGTGTTATGCGTACCATTTCATTTTGAAACCAACATATCTTTTCCGGTTTGCATACTAGGTATGCGTACCACAGACTTTTTATGGTATGGATATTGGGTTTGCATAACAAAAAGTCGCTTTCGAACACGACTACGCCGGGTACGTGTCCGGGTACATGTACTGCGGCTCTGGACTTATAACAGTTCTCACTGTATGTGAACTAGTATGCATACTGTCATGTATCCAGATTAACAGTAGTTTTATATCTCTCTAATAATAAATATAAATATTCACGAATAACATCAATGACACATATCACTATTCCGTGCTATTTTCAAATGATTAAATCTTGAATCGTAATTTAGGTACATAAACAATAAATTATCTTTGACCAAACTTATCAAGTATGAACAAATGTTAAATTATTGAAAATGTTCAATTGATGAGCATAATCATTGGAAAGGGATGAAAGAACCCCTGCGTGGGCATTTTCTGTGCAGTCATATCAAATGTCAACAAGTACCGGCCCAGCTGTGCGGTCGGGTACATGTTATGCAATAAGTTAGCTCTCATTCTTGACAAAAAAAAATTATACCATGTATAGAGAAAGATTATATCGATATACACTTTCTCCATCCAAGAAGATACTAGGTCTTCAAAGAACAAGCCTTTAAACCCGTAAGTTATTAGGGGGACGCCATTGATAGATAAAGGATTTTGCGGAGAGTATAGAATTCTCTATATCTTCGAACTTGTGGCTGAAAACTCTTCTATTTCATAATTGAATTTCTTAGCTTTATAGATATTGATTGCAAGGAGATCGGAATTTCCGTAACTATGATGACTATGAAATGATATGTAACCCAAAATCCGATATATAGACCATTTGGTGACAACATTTTCTCACAGGTTTGGTGGTGGTGCTATGTGAGCATCTATTTTCAAAGCATTTAACTAAAAAGTAACAGACACTTGGTTTTGTTTGAGGTAAAAGACCACCAAGAAATAAAATACGAACGTGTTATCATCTCTGGGACATTCATTTTTCTACCTAGTGATATTAGAAGCATACTACTAAGGATTATTTTGGTATTGATGTACTTTTATAAAAACATTTTTTTTGTTATGCATTGCTGTGTCTTATGAAAATAAAAGTTGAATATTTGGTAAATATAAATTAAAGTTAAAGGTTACCGAAAAAGCTATCAAATTGGGTTTGGTAAGATAGATGTATATGGTTCTTTTTTTTTTAATGGTGATTTTTTATTTATTTATTTTTTTGTACAAGTTTCAATTTTAACGGAGAGTTTGGGCTAGAACATAGAGTTGCAGTAATCTTTTTGCTGCTGCTGTTGAGAAGAAAGCACGAAGAACATTAAGTTTCCAAAGCCTGTCGTTAAAAACCGTGGTTTACTCTCGGTTTTGCAACAGTCTTCGCAACGACATATCAACAGTAACTACAACACTTTTCTACTATCATATATTGAAACAACGTTTTGCAACAACATATAAGCATTGCAAATACCCGATTTTCAACATTTTCTCTCTATTTCATCTTTCTAAACAATTTTTAAGCATGAATCAATATTTTGAGCAAGTTTACACCATGATGAGCTAAACCCATTCTATGGGGCGATAAAGGAAGATGTTCTTTCGATAGTTATGTGGTAATATTTATTTAAATTAATTTATGCAAATTTTTTTTTATGATTATTTGCATCGAATGAGAATTGTGTAAATGATTTTTATTAATTAGTTGTGTTTTCTCTTGATGAAGTATGCTTAGTTTAGGACTTTTGATACTTCATGCTTGCAATTAACAATTGATGTTTTGAAAATCTCGGATAGGCAATCATTTAGAATCACAATTTCTTTTGATTGGAGCTTTATTGTCTAGAATTGCATGATAAAAATTATTATTGAACCACAAAAATATTGATGATAGGTGGAATCCTTAGCCTCAATACTCTTAATAATTTTTCACATCAACTTTAATTTTCTTTATTTTCTTTGCTTAAAAAAATTAAGTCTAAAAATCAAAATATCTAAAAGTCTTTAACGAACCATATTACTACAACATCATTGAAAATACCATCATTGAGCACTTTTGAGAATAGCGTTCCTCGTAGCTATTCACAATAGCTTTCAACGCTATTCACAAAAGCATTTAGCGCTAATGAGAATAGCGTTACCTATTAATTATTTTACTTACACCCTTCTCACATCACAAAATGAATTCTTTTTTTTTTTAGTTCATATTTTTTTTATAAATTGAAATTTTAAAAATTCAAAACAAAATTAATAGATTTGAAATTAAATATTTAAATTAGCTAATTTGCACCAATAAAATTATTTGAACCGAATTTCATTTCATAGATTGAAAAAACTAAAAATGACATGGATTGAAATAACTAAAATTACATTACATGGATTGAAATAACTTAAATTTAGAATTTAACATGATCGGATTTTCATTCTCAAGCTTCATCATCGACAAGATCGTGTTATTTAAGCTCCTGGGAAGGTTTTTAAGAATTTGGTAGACATGATCATATGCTAATTCTTGGCTCTTAATTTGAAAATATAGAGTATTAGCATGCGCCTCCTACAAAATAAATAAACATAATATCTCATATTTAGAAGATTAATCATTTAAAATGTGTAGATAATTGAAAATAAGAGGTTTCATTGAATAATACTTACACTTCTTGTAACGTCCATCCTCTCCCGGGCATATTTGCATAAATTGATTGTATGATACCCATATAAACTTTGGTTTCCTTTTTCATCACTGCCCACCTATTTTGTATACTACGCCTTGTTTTTTCGTTTTCATTTCCACACTCTTCAACAAAGGCTTGAAACACCCTTTCCCAAAAGTTGGTGATTGTTTGATTTTGTCCAACAATCGGATTGAGGCTAATTCTCGACCAAGCTCTTGCGATTTCCAAATCATCACTTGTAGTGAATACCGTACTTGCAATGAATTGAAAGAAGGTTTGAAATTAAAAAACAAAATCATAAGAGAAAGGAGATAGGAAGCAAAGAAAATCTTGAGATAGATAGGAGATAGGAAGCAAAGAAAATCTTGAGATTTTTGGATGGTTTGGTTTGAGCTGAAGAAGCCAATTTATAGAGAAATTTTAAAAAACTAGTCGTTGAAACGCCATTCCTATTAGCGTTCAAAGACTATTCTTAATGGGGTAATTCTGTGAGTCGATGATTTGAAGGAGCCGTTGAGAATCCAATGGTTTAAAACTAAACATTATTCACAATAGCATTGGGCGCTATTCATAATAGCGCTCAACGTCATTCCTAATAGCGTTGATCTCAAAAATTATCCAGGAGTCGAGTTTTCCTATACTTAGTTTTTTTTCTAGTCTCTGATTTTTTCCTCTTCAACAAACAAGTTTTTTGGTTTCATCTCAATATTGAAAATCAAATCGAAGGGAAGATATAATGAATTCATCTCAAAATTGAAAGAAAGATATAATGAAATTGAAACTTGATTGATACTAATACTTCAACTACATTGATTCCACTACATCAAAATGAAAAAAGAAAACATAATTGAAACTACATAGTTCCATAAACACCAATTCCACTACTTGAAATTAAAAACGACGAGCATTAGGATTGTCAGGATAACCATAGTATACACCAAGTGTTCTAGGTGATAACCATGTTTTTCCAAAATAATATTTTTCTTATCCAATATAAATTGCTTCTTCCAATCCGGCAAGGTCTCAACCTCCATATCCAACAATTCTAGTTAATGTTTTTCCAATTCCAAATCCACGGATTTCTTGTTTGTCTCTTCCATAGTTAGTAAATATCCTTCTTGATTATCCAATCTTGCCATCTTTTTTGCATTCCCTTCACTAAAATGTTTCAATATACAGTCGGTTCCGTATTTGATAGCCGATATCTCCGAAGCTTTCCTTTATTGAGCTCTTTTTCCCGGTGGTCGACGAGGGCCATCCTCTTCGTTCCTTGGGGCGCTTCTTGCCGGAGCACTACTTGTTGAGGCATTAACACTAGGAGCCTACTATTCCTCTTCTTTATTTTGGGCAGGATCCAATTCTTGAGATTGAATCTCGGGAACATGGGATTTGAAAAGTCTCAGACACCTCTTCATTTTTAAAAGGTTTTCCATCTTTAATCCTACTATATTCTAATCTAGTTTTTATCTCCTACAAAAAAAAAAAAAAACAAACAAAAACCCAAGTTAGAAATCCGACAATAGAATAAAATGATATACATATAATTTAAGAAATCTTAATAAATTATATCATCAATTCCGTATCTGCTTCCATTGTTTCTATGCATATTTCTTAAGATACCAACAAAAAAATTGACATCTTTTTTCAAGGTACCAAATTTATTTTGCAATTTATGAACAAATCCTATCATACTTATTCTCAAAGTCGCTTACATAAAGATTGAATACCCTCTCTCAAAACTGGTTTGATTTTTGATCAACTCCGACAACACCATCATGTGTAATGCTTATCCAAGCTTTGGTGAGTGCATCATCTTCAGCAACAGACGTAGCATATTTTTCCATGGTGAAAAAAATTTCTTAATTGAAAGAAGATGGAGAAAAAATCTAGAGATTGAAAGGTTTTGGTTTGATCCGAGAAGAAGTCAATTTATAGGGAAAAAATCGAATTCGAAAAAATAGTCGTTGAAACTCTATTCTTAATAGCGTTTCTTTGTGATCCGTTGATTATAAGGAGTCGTTGGAGATCCAATGGCTAGGAAAGGAAACACTATTTTTATTAGCGCCTGGCGCTATTCTTAACAGCGCTGAAATCTATTTTTATTAGCGCTTTTCTCAAAATTTATACAGAAGCTAAGACAATTCCTTAAGTTCCATACTTTGTTTTTTTTCTCCTCTTTTGTAAACAATGAAAACCATAACTATAAAAATCCAATAGACAATCATAATATTTCATATTTTTAAAATTTATAAATCATAGTATTGCAACCAAGTTACTAATATATTGAAAGTTCATTTGAAATCTTACGAGAAAAAAAAACGACAAAAGTTGTTCTGGTGGGTAAACAACGGTTGGATCGAATTCACCATCCGAACCGTCAAGATTATCTAGTGGCGGAGGAGGAGATTCCGGTAGCATTTCACCATCTCTGAGACCTAGTCCATGTCGTACCCAAATGTGTTGAACAAGATCATTGCGGAGTTGGAGATATGCCTCATCATTCCTCAACTCGTGGTATGACCTCGGTATTCCAGTAACCTGTCGTATTGGTTCGTTCACGACTTCACCCCAATCTGAGTCACGTTTTTCATTCTCAATGACTATGTTATGCAAAATCATACAAGCCTTTATAATAAATTTAAAGTTTGTATCCTCCCTATCCCAGTACATTTCTGTCTTTTTTGTTATATGGAACTTGTTTTGGAGGGTTCCAAAATCCCCTTCCAACATCCTTTCTCTTCTCTTGTTGGTATCTATTGAGCAACGTATTAGCATGCTGATTTGGAAGGAGAATTCTGAATGACTTCACGATACAAGACAATCGGGGATATATAGTATCCGCCATGTAGTAACCCATGTTGTAGTCGTGGTCATTGATTTGGTAATTACAAGGAGCTGCTAAACCATTAACCATCTTATCAAAAAGTGGAGATTGAACCAAGACGTTCAAGTTGTTGTTCGATCAAGCGTTCCAAAGAAACCATGCCAAAAGCACCGATCATATGATGCCACGACTTCTAAGAAAACAGATTCACGTTTTTTGAATTCATACAAAAGAACATACTATCCGTTTTTTTCTTTTTAACATCCATGTTCCCGGATCACTTGGTCCTAATCCCAAAATCCTTGCCATATCATCTGCACTAAAACCATCTCCATCACTATTCATCAATTGGGTTAATTGTGACTCTGGAACTATTTCATCTTGTGGAACATAATGACCATGTGTATCATCTAGTGTGGCATCATGACTTGTGGCTGGTATTTTACGACATAACCATTGGGAGTTTTCTCCAAGATCATAACATGATTGGTTTGACGTCGATCCTTCCCCTCCGTAGTTTGATTTCCCAAGAACATGTGCACGATCTCTTTCAAACCAATACTAGCCCTTTTAAGATTTAACATAGCAAAGTTGTCTACTGGATCTTTCCATTGCTCCTAAAAAAGAAACACCAAGATAGAAAATATATTAAAGAACTTTTAATGTGTAAATAAAATGATAAAAATATGGCAAACAAAATAATTGAATGAGTTAAAACAAAAAAAATACTAACCCTTGTTCCCCAACTAACATCATACGTAAATGGAGGAGGTTCGGGTTGTTGCAAAGGCACTTGAACATGGTTTCCATCACTGTCTGAACATTCGGTATACCAGGGAATTGTTGGAAATTCAGGTGAAGCTTGTGAGAAGTTGTCATACGTATACTGTGATGGATGTATTGGGGGACCTGATTCACAAGAAATGTTGGATCTTGAGTACTTGCATCTCCAACTTCATCTCTGTTATCTTGACGCTGGATTTATGAAAGCAAAAATCCAATAGATTATTTCCTCCACCACCACACATACTCGCTCTCTTCAATAAATTTATAGTCTCGTCCATCCACCACATCAATAGGATCCTGGGGGTTAACAAGGTCTTCCAAACGTTCACGTGGACTTCTTGAAATTGTTATAAATCCTCTTGTTTGCCTTAAAAACCGTTCACCAAGATACATGATACTAGTATCGCTTTACGGATTATAGAAAGCCACTTTTTGCTTGGAAAGTTCACGAGCATGCACTATATCAGGATATATATATATTTATATTTTTTTTCTGTTGAGAAGAAAAACTAGAAGAGAAGAAGAATCGTCGAGCGTTGTCTGGATAAATGAATTCTAAAGCGTTAATAAGAATTGCTTTGGGCGCTATTAAGAATAGCGTTTTGACCGTTGACGTGGTCCAGCGCTAATCATAATAGCGTTTTTTTGGCGCTACTTTTATTAGCATTCTACGCTATTCAAAATAGCATTTTTCTATTCCACCACTGCACTTACGCTTCCATCCACAATTCCAAATGTTGAGGTGGCGTGAAAGATAAATGGATTCCACCATACGACTTTGAGTAAATTTTTGATAGGGGCGTTTTATGATGGAGGCATAGGGAATAAATCATGTCTTGACATGTGTTTTTCCAATTAATTTCTTTTCCAAAAATATCAAGGATAAAATATCACCAATTAAGATAACTATTTTTTTCACCAAAAATATACTTTTTTTATATGTTTGGAAACAAAATTTGACGGAATCAATTTATAGCAAAGACACATATCAAGACATGATTTGTCTCGCATGCCCCCCATCATAAAACACCCTCATCAAATATTTTTCCTACTGTTGGATGGATCAACCGGTGATGATAAAGTGCAGGTTGAATTAACGGACACCTCTTTTCTCAGTTTCTCTCTCTTTTCTTTACTTTCAATCGGGCGATATTTTCTTGAAAGGGAAGAAGAAGAAACTCTCTGCACCATCTCTCTCTCAACGATTTCCCCATCGTTCCTCTTAATTTCCCTCCATTACTTCTTCAGGTAATTACTTTACTTCACTTTTCTTTCTTCAATTAACCATTCTTTGTTTCAAATTTTCCAACGGTCAGATTTCCTTTTCAAAATTGGTGATTTTATGTTTTTGCTGTAAGATTTTGATTGATTTTTCAGTTATTTTTTAGGGTTTTGTTAACTGGTTATTGGTAATTGGTTAGGGTAATGATGTTTATGTTTCTTCTTCAAGTTTTACTTGTATTATTAGAACTTTGATTTTTCTTTCCCCAATTCGTCAAACTATGAAATTATTTGGTGCTCAGCTAAGCTGAGTAGCTGACTGTGAATGAAATTCGTATTATGATACTGTATTAAAGGCATATAGAAATTATTAGTGATTAGGTTAGTGGGAAAATGAATTTTGTACGAAGGAATTGCTTTTGCTTTCCGTCATTTCTGGATCCATTTTGTTAATTTAGGTGAATTTGGTGGTTTTGTGCAGGAGAATCAGTGATCCTATAAGCATCTTATAGTTCATCCACTGGCCAAACTTAGAAACTGTTAGCTCGAGCTGCACATTGAGTTTTCCTGATAACCTTGATGTTGATATCTAGTAGTCAATTGATTGCTTCGTTAGTTAGTTAGTTAGTTAGTTAATGATGCCTTCTGGGATAAGCTCTTTAAGCTTTTTGTCTTGTATCCACTGGCAAATTTGGAAATGGTTAGCTCAGAGTACCCAATTTTTGTGGTATTTTATATAGGTTCGGATTATAGTATGACTAATTTTTGAACAAACTTAAGGCCGCAGTTTTTATTCCAAGTTGACATTTTATTACGGGTATGTGTTATTCATTTATATGCAGCATGGATGTTTCTTGCTCATTTTTGAACAAACTTAAATCCGCAGTTTTTATTCCGTGCTGACATTAATATTACATTATTAAGGGGATTGTGTTATTTCTTTTTTATGCAGCATGGATTTGCTTGAACACATTGTTGTTTCTTAATTGTCTGTTTAATTTAGCTTCCCTTCTACTCAAATTACACAATTGGCGTCATTACAGTAAGTATTGTGCTAACGTTTCGAGTTATCACTACAGGGTTATAAGTTGAGGAAAGCTGTTGAATCTTTCAAGGGAAAAAATTGGAAGAGATAGAATAGGTTGGTCCTTGTAAGAGGATCATCAATCCTGGTGCAATAGTTGATATGAATACTGAAGTTCTATAAGTCCACAGATTACTGATGTTTAGTAGTCAAATGTACTTGGTAGGAATATTGTCAATTTGTCTGGGTCCATTTAGATGCCAAGTTCTGCAACACATGAAAATCAGGTCATCATATTCTGTCACTATGAGAGAATGCAGACATCTTAGTACACATAGGAGATTCCTTGTAGTTCTTGCGGACCTCTCCTTTATTTTGTTTGGAAGTTCTACTTTTGTTTATTTTGCAAAATCCGTCTACCATGCCGATGATGCCCATGTCAATCATAAAATTTGTAATGTTTTCCTGTATTAGCTGTTTAGAGTAGTCAATCAAAACTTACGTACTTAACGAATTATTGGCTTGTATCAATTCTCAATTTCCATTTTGTTAATGTCATCTTAGTGTTACTTGTAATGTTCAGGTCTGATTCAGCTATTTTACTTGTAAATACCGACTGTTTTGGATGAACTTCTAATATCCCAAAGGTTTTTAGTTTTATCTTGCAGTTACACCTAAATCTTTTGAGTGCATCTGCGCAGCTGTGCCCATCGATGGAACATGAGAAAATAAGAATAGTGTGACGTAAAGTTTGAAAGACAACTGTGGAAATCGGTCCTCGAGGACGCAAGTAAGATCTGTTATATCTCTGTTGCTCATTAGATAATACTTCAATTCCTATTACCATGATGTTGTTATTTGCTACAGAGGGGCTATGATTTTGTGTGTAACTCTTTTTGCTTGAATAATTGAAACCAAGAGATGGATTTTTCCTACTTACTAAGATTTTAATATTGCAAGTTCCTGCAAAGAGATATGACGCGGTGTAACGATAACTAAAACCTTGAATCCACAAGGTGTGTTTCGAATCCACGAAACAAAGGTTGTTGTCTTGAATCCACAAGACAAAATATTCTGAATCCACACAACAAACAGAAATCTCTATAATTTTAGTAACAAACTTCAATAAATATGTTTTACAAATCAGGATCCTAAGACTAAATACTACTAGGTAACTACAGGCAGTTAACACACATATGAGACACACAAGATAAGAAACCTGAAACTAGAAACTGAAATCCTTGTTCTGCATCAAGATACAATTGATCAGGCCTGTGAGCTCAAATATTGGTTTAAATGATTGAAAACTAAAACATTTAAACATTGCAGAATCAAGTCAATCTAGATCTGTGAACCTAATAATGTTGCAACTACTACATTGAAAAAAAATATGCCAGGAGTCATCTACTTGTATCCTTTATTTAATCCTCCTTTAACATCTCTGTTTATATACTAGCTAGGAATATGAAACTAAAAATGTGAGGTTATGAGCTGGTTTTTGTGGAATCAGCTGATTCACCGAGTCAAGACGTCTGAGTAGTTTGCAGCAAAAGAGAATGTTAATTAGGGTTTATCTTCTTTAATGATCATGTTGCGAGTGAAGGAGATAGGGACGAGGCGAAGTTCTCTTTCTGGTAGTCCATTCTTAATCTCTCCAGTAGCAACCTGATGGACAAATAGCAAATATCAGAATACATGAAGTCCTAATAGTAATACACATTTAATATTAATAGATTGAATCACTTACCTGCACATCATTTTTATGGTAATAATGAAGCCAGTTATACATCATCTCAATCTGGTTATGTAGATACCGAATATAATCATTGGCATCTAGAAGCACGGTGGCTTCATCAGTCAATCCAAATGGATTTATCAAGTCATGAAGTGTTGATATTTTATCTCCCAAGTCATCAATTTCCTCCAAGTCATGAATTTGCTACAGAATCAACAACAAGCACAATATTTAGAAAATGAACAAAAAGTGATAGGAAATGAACAATCTTTAGAAAACAGACTAGTAGTTATAAAATTGTTCCAAGTAATATGAAGTTAACTTAAGCATACGTTCTGTACTTGTTCGGCTTGGAACTGGCGTTGTCTTGGAAGGGTTTCTTCTTCTGACATTGGTTGCTTCCCGTGATTCCGAACTGATAATTTTTTTTCAACAAAACTGTTTTCTTGCCCGCCAGCAACCTTCTTTTTCTTCTTACTGCTTTCGCCTGGCACTGGATTAAAGGATCTGACAGGCCTTTTTATCTTATTCTCCTAAAACAAAATTCGATAGTGGATTATTAGAATACTATATCAAAAATGGGAGGTCTAATGAAGATTGGTAAGTTTGAAATTTCTATTGTCAACTTACATGTATATTTTGTAGCTCCCTAATTATAAAAGCGACAGACGCTTCTGACAAGGGCCGTATAAGCCGTGGAGCTGATGATGGAGCAAATCCTTCTTCTCTTGCATGGCACATAGGCATAAATCCCATTACCTGTGGCATCTTCTTGTGATCACTTTCTCTAAACAAAACAGGTTTGTCTCTGGCGTGTTCTTTTATATCCAGAAAGCTCAACAGTTGACATCTATAGATGTCACACCATCTATATACTGTCTGCTTGTTGACAAGCAACTTACGCGAGAGTTCTTCCAGAGTGGTGCATGGCATGCACCCTCTGAAAGAATTGACTATCACCATTGCTTCATCTGAGTTAGGAACTTCCATTTCATCGTTGTTTCCCCCAGAATAGTGTGGATTTACAGCAATACTCCTCATCTTTGAGATTAGTTTTTATCTGGATAAAGCAGGGCCGGTCCCAAAGGGGAAGCAGGGAAAGCTCCACTTTGGGGCAGCAGGCCTAAGGGGGCAACAAAATAGAAATCATCCGTTGTATTTAATATGATGATGAAGATAGGAATGATAAACTGTGAAAAGAAGAGTATCTAAGATAGTGAAAACGTAATTTTCCAATTGATTAAAATCAACTTCAGTGGGTTCCTAAGATTTCTGAATTAAGAAAATTGATCTCCCTATCTCTCAGGTAAGTTTTAGGGTTTAGGGTATTATATGATGTCGTCGTGTATATGTGACTTTAATGTCCGATATAGGTTCAATTACCATTCTCGTTTTCAGGGATTTTGATGATGCAGGTAACTCCAATATCTACTTAGCCTACATGTAGGCGTACAACACCCTTTCTTGTGATGATAAGATCTAGCTATATATATATATATATTTCAGAACTTAACTGGAGTCTTGCTCCAGAGACAAACAACATGTTACTAATACAAGTACTTCAAGATTACAAACTATTCTGATGTGTTTTGGCCTTCGCGTTTTTTTCTTCACCTTCCTTTTTTTTTTTTTTGAAGCATACTTCTTCACCTTCATATATGAACATTTGGAGACAATTAATGTATTTTCCTTTTTACTACGATACTTATAGACCATCAATGATCAAGTTTTATTTAGTATCTTGGCTTTTTAGTTTGGAAATTTAGCTCAAACAGTTTACAAACAATATGCAGCTAGGCTGTTGTCTGTTGATCATATAGTTCTTTAAAGATAACGGGGCAACACACTTTAAATTCGCTTTGGGGCAAAAAAATCTCAGGACCGGCCCTGGATAAAGAATCTAACTCCGCTTCCCTTCTTCCCACACGTTTGCTCACAACTACTACCCGATTGCAAATCCTGCCAAAGTTTGATTGGAGAAAACAGATTGGCAAAATCAGAGGATGGTAAAAAGCAAAAGGCGATTTCCGAACTAGATGAAACATACGAGGACAAAAATACAATCTTAGGTAGGCTGTAGGCAGATTCTTACAATCTGAACTAATTTGCTGCCAAAACATGCAAATGATCAAGATAACTGCAACTTCTAGCAAGAATAAAAACTCACCGCTCACAAAGTAGAACCTTGAACCTGAGCGCGATGCAGGATTCCCGCAGGACTGAGTTTTCTTCTGCAAGATTTGAGATAAAACTTATCACAATGGTAAACTGAGATGGCAAAACTGATTATGCAGTTATAAGTTAAAGAGACACAAATTCTCCTCCCAAGCTCTGCGGAGAAACAACTTGTCATCCATCACTTACCAATATCCTTTTATGAGGCTTACAATAATCAATTATCGTAAAGCAGTACATGTATCATTCACGATAAGGTCAACCTAACAGAAGGTCATAAGATGTTTTTGGTCTTTCGTTATGTTCATGGGTGGGGAGCTAAAATTTGAAGGAACAAAATACTGAACAGAACATCAGTCCATGAGGAAACCAAATGATGAGCAATCAAACAGAAAGGTGTACTTCTTCCAATTTGTCAATAAGCGAACTGGCTTACTACAGAAACTAGAAAACTAAACAAAAGTCTAAAATCCATGAAAATATCATGATACAAAACCAAATGAAGCACAATTATTGCCAAACAATAGTATTTCAATCCGTGATGAATAAACTTGAATAATACACTACTTCGAAATGGAAAAAACAACAACGCGCAACTCAAACTTTAACACTCATTAACTACCTTTAAAGCACAACTGGCATTTGAGCACCTTTCAGTATGCAACTACCACAAAATTGATGCGCAATTTCCTACCAAGCTAAGTGGAAGCACTTTTTTTTTAACCTCCCAAATTCCTTGAAATGCCTGTTTGTAATAAGCTTTTGATTACTTCTTAAAATGCTATAGTGACGAATTTCCAAGTCAGTTGCAACATTTCTTAGTTATAATATGAGTTAACTCCTTCAAATTTGCTGGGAACAGGTAAACGGTTTCGTTGGTTGCACACATAAATTAATGACACAGTTGAAGCATAGTCCTTTCACGCAAACCTTCAGTTGCTAAAATTTTGGTCTAGGGAGTCACATAAATGGACAAGGGGCTAGCTAGTGAAATTTATCCTACTTAAGATATACAGAGTTTGAAGTAATTGCATCTGCGATGGCCGATATGTTATGGCGTCTTCTCTATACAATCTTCTTGTCATTGAATCTGTAATCGAGGACCGACCTATATCTAATGTAAATGCAAGTTTAACAACCCTTGCTCGATAATAATACAGGTAGGTTTCTAGACAGAATTATAAACAACCTATTAGAGGGACACTTAACCTCCCAAGTTTCAATTACAAGATTTTCCCTTCCATAACCACAGATTACCACAAAAGTGAACTTAACGTACAACAATAACTTTCCATCTAATGATGCCACATTTGATACATCCACCATGTGCTCATACCAAATGAACATGTACCAGAAACATAAGTCTAATAACTGAGAAAATAAACAAGAAAAGTTCATTTTGCAAATCTTAAATCTCCTGAACAATCAAACATATTCATCAATTGCAAAACACCCATTACACATGAGATACCATCGAATTCAATTCATAACGGGACAAGAAAAATTCAATAACAAAATGAAGTATGGAAGAAATCCAGAGATTTTACCGGATAAAGAATCTAACTCAGAAACAGAATCGATGAACTACGGGAGATCTACTTTTTGGCGGCCGATCTCTAGCAACAAGAAAAAATCAAAAGAAAATGTTTAAGCATGGAAGAAATCCAGAGATATCATTGACATTTTACTAGAACTAAGTAGAATGTAATATAAAATTAGACGCCGTCATTTGGTTCACTCACCGGAGAGAAAATGTTAAAAGCTTGTGTTATGACCAATGGCTCTTCTAAGCACAATCAATAGAGAATTGAAATAGAAATGAAAACAAATGTAAAATAGGCACACACACAACACAAGGATTTATAGTGGTTCGATCAAGATGATCTACATCCACTTTGGAAGACGACGATAACGTTGTACTATGATATGAACAAGATTACAAGAGTGTAAACTCCTCTCAAGAACAAGACCTTGTTCTTGCTCTTACTCTCTCTATACACTACTAATGTTTCTCTCTTTTGTTTAGGAACTCTAACTGATTTTGGGATGCTTATACAATGGAAACTAGAAGGCCTTATATAGGTTCTATGAGGTAGTGTATATGTTGACATAGAGCACACAAGCAACATAATGGTAGTTCCACTTCTTAGTGGTTGCTCCACTTCTTAGTGGTTGTTCCACTTCTCTTAGTGGTAGTTCCACTTCTTAGTGGTTGTTCCACTTCTCTTAGTGGTATCAAGGCACATTACACTACAAATCTCCACCTTGACTTGAATACCATCACCACTTATCATCATCGTCTTCGCTTGTTTGTTTACCCTAAATTACCTAAGGGCTCTCAACACCTGTTGATACCAACCAAGTCCAAGCAAAATAAAATTTTGAACTTGATACTTGAATAAGCTTCGTCAACATGTCCGCAGGGTTATCCCGTAGGAACCTTTAGCATCGCTATCCTACCTTCTTCAACCGCATCCTTGATAAAATGATACCCGACATCGATGTGCTTCGTTCTCTCATGATACATCGGTTCTTGGTCAAGTGAATGGCACTTTGACTGTCATGTCAACAAAGTTGCATTCTCTTGCTTGAAACCTAAATCACCAACCAAACCCATCAACCATATACCTTCCTTCATCGCTTCGCGATCGCCATGTACTCGCTTTCGCTTGTAGACAATGCAACCGTGCTTTGCAAAACCGACCTCCAACTGATAGTACTTCCACACAATGTAAAAGTATAACCCGTCAATGACCTTCTTCTATCAAGATCACCGCATAATCGTAATCAACATAACCCACAACATTTGTCGAATCACCATAGTTTTTATCAAACACTAAACCAACATCTCGTACTTCCCTTAGATACTTCAAAATCCACTTTACACTTGCCAATGAGCCTTCCTAGGACTTCCCATGTATCTACTTACCACACTCACAACTTGTGCGATATCCGGCCTTGTACAAACCATAGCATACATGATGCTACCAATCGCTTGCATATGGAACTCGAGACATATACTCGCCTCATCTCAGTTTGAGGTGATTGCTTTCTAGAAAGTTTAAAATGAGCTGCCAAAGGAGTACTTACCGGTTTTGCATCTTTCATACCAAACCGCTCCAACACCTTCTCGATGTAAGCCTTTCTGGGACAAATGCAACTTGCCTTCAGCTCGGTTTCTATGAATCTCCATGCCCAATATCTTCTTTGCTGCACCCAAATCCTTCATCTCAAACTCACTACTCAATCAGCTTGTTTAAGTTTTCAGTATCTCCCCGACATGTCTTTGCAAGCAATCAACATATCATCAACATACAAGAGTAAATATACAAATGAACCATCTTGGAGTTTCTGTGATATACACAACTATCATACTTACTCCGTCATAGCCATTTGCCACCATAAACGTGTCAAAACGTTTATACCACCGCCTTGAGATTGCTTCAAACCATACAAAGATTTCTTCAACAAACATACATGGTCTTCTTTGCCAGGAACTTCAAACCCCTTTGGTTGTTGCATATAAATACGCTCTTCCAAATCACCGTGAAGGAAAGCTGTCTTAACATCTAGTTGTTCTAATTCTAGATCTTTCAAAGCAACTATAGCAAGCAATGTTCTAATAGAACTATGTTTAACAACAGGAGAGAATACCTCATTGTAGTCAATGCCTTCTCTTTGCGTAAACCCCTTTGCCACAAGCCTTGCCTTGTACCTTGTTCCTTCACCATATGAAGTGCCTTGTTTCTTCTTGAAGACCCATTTGCTTCCAACAATCTTCTCCGACCTTTTGGTCTTGCTACTATCTCCCAAGTCCCATTCTTGTCAAGAGACTCAATTTCTTCAATTGCGGATGCTCCCCATTCTGCTGATTCTTCACCACCGATTGCTTCTTCATAGGTTGTTGGATCATCCCTATCTATGCTCTCACCTAATGCAAATGCATATGCAACCAAATCAGCATGGCCGTATCTTTGAGGTGCTCTAACTTCCTCCTCTCTCTGTCTCTTGCAATATTGTCTTGATGACCTTGTGCTTCTTCTTCCTGGGCGTGTTCTTGCACAATATCTTGATCATCATCATCATCGTAAACAACAGTCTTATCTTATTGCTTCCTTGAACTTGCACCTCAAGTTCCACCTTGTCACCAAGCTCCACCTTATCACTAACACCCTCTTGACTTCTCCATCTAGTTCTTCATTCTTTGGCTTCAACATCGATTGCTCATCAAATTTCACATCTCTCGCCGATAAGAAACTTGTTTGATCTTTCTGCTTTGGACACCATAACTGTAGCCTTTCACGCCCTTTGCATACCCAAGAAATATACACTTCTTTGCTCTAGGCTCTAGCTTCCCCTCATTCACATGAGCATAGGCTGGACATCCGAATATCTTCAAGTCTTCATAGTTAGCATGCGAACCTGTCCAAACTTCATTTGGAGTCTTGCACTCAATGGAAGTCGATGGAGATCTGTTCACTAAATAAGCTGATGTGTTTGTCGTCGCCAAAAGCGCTTTGGTAACCTGGCATTGGAGAGCATGCACCGTGCCTTCTCCATTATGGTTCTGTTCATCCTTTCTGCAACACCATTTTGCTGTGGTGTTTTTCTCGATCGTGCAGGTGTCTCACAATCCCTTGCTCCTTGCAGAACTCGTTGAACTCACCCCCACAAAATTCCAAACCATTGTCTGTCCTCAAGCACTTGATTTGTCTTCCGGTTTGCTTCTGACCATAGTCTTCCATTGCTTGAACTTGACAAAAGTTTCATCTTTGTGTTTAAGTATGAATACCCATACTTTCCTTGAGAAATCATCAATGAACGTCAAAGCATATATCTACCACCACCATGTGAATCGACCGAGAAGGACCCCAAAGATCGTAATGAATATAATCCAGTAATACCTTTGGTGTTATGAATAGCTGTACTAAACTTGACTCTACACCGCTTTCCAAAGACACAATGTTCACGTAAATCAAGCTTTCCTGTTTTATGACCACAAAGCAATCCCCGCTTGCTCAAAACAGCTAACCCTCTCGCTCATATGCCCTAGCCGCATATGCCACAACTTGGTAGTATCATCATCGTAACTTGAAGAACATACCGCTGCATCACCCGTCACAAGAGTACCTTGCAGCGGTATAAAGACCATTAATTCTCTCGCCCTTCATAATTGTAAGACTTCCTCTTGAGACACGAATAACTCCACCTTCACCTTGATACTTGCAGCCATTTGAATCAAGCGTACCCAAAGAAATAAGATTTCTTCTCAGGTCCGGAACATGTCTAACTTTAGTTAAAGTCCTCACCATACCGTCATACATCTTAATTTGAATTGTACCTACACCCACCACTTTACAAGTGACATTGTTTCCCATAAGAACTTTACCACCTTCTCTAGCTTGATAAGTAGTAAACCACTCTTTATGAGGGCACATGTGAAAGGTACACCCCGAATCAAGAATCCACCCGTTCTCCGAGCTTTCGGTATGAACCGTGAGAACCGCTCCATCATCACTTTCTTCTTCAACATTTGCTGCGGTGCCTTGGTTGGTATTCTTCTCGACAGTCTTCAATTTTGGACAATCCTTCTTGAAATGCCCCTTTTCCTTACAATGAAAGCAATAGAATTTACCGGATTTTGATTTAGACCTTGACTTTGATCTACTCCTATCAAATCCGCCTTTTTGGTTTCCTCTTCCTCTAACGAACAACCCATCTCCCGAATTATCTTTACCGTCGATACCCGTCTTCTTTAACTCCTTAGAGTTCAAGGCCGCTTTAACGTCTTCCATGGAAATTGTATTTTTTCCATACATTACAGTATCAACAAAATTTTCATAAGATGGTGGTAAGGAACAAAGCAAACCCAAAGCTTGGTCTTCATCTTCAATTTTGACATCAATATTTGCCAAATCCAAGAGAATTTTATTATAATCATCAATATGATTTATAATAGACGTTCCTTCATGCATTTTAAGAGTATGTAATTTCTTCTTAAGATATAAACGATTAGTTACGGATTTAGTCATATACCTTTTCTCCAACTTGTTCCATAGTCCGTCCGGTGTCGTTTCCGTTGCCACTTCTCTCAAGACCTCGTTGCTCAAACACAATAGAATTAATCCATGTGCTTTCTCCATGAGTTCTTCTTTTTCTTCTTCCTTCAATGTTTCTGCTAGAGCCGTTTTCCCCTTCAAAGTTTTCACCAAACCTTGTTGCACCAAAACAGCCCTCATCTTTAGCCTCCATAAATTGAAATCATTTCTTCCATCAAATTTCTCAATCTCATACTTTGCCGCCATCGTAGATCGTTTTTAACCGGTGCTCTGATACCAATTTGTTATGACCAATGGCTCTTCTAAGCACAATCAATAGAGAATTGAAATAGAAATGAAAACAAATGTAAAATAGGCACACACACAACACAAGGATTTATAGTGGTTCGATCAAGATGATCTACATCCACTTTGGAAGACGACGATAACGTTGTACTATGATATGAACAAGATTACAAGAGTGTAAACTCCTCTCAAGAACAAGACCTTGTTCTTGCTCTTACTCTCTCTATACACTACTAATGTTTCTCTCTTTTGTTTAGGAACTCTAACTGATTTTGGGATGCTTATACAATGGAAACTAGAAGGCCTTATATAGGTTCTATGAGGTAGTGTATATGTTGACATAGAGCACACAAGCAACATAATGGTAGTTCCACTTCTTAGTGGTTGCTCCACTTCTTAGTGGTTGTTCCACTTCTCTTAGTGGTAGTTCCACTTCTTAGTGGTTGTTCCACTTCTCTTAGTGGTATCAAGGCACATTACACTACAGCTTGTAACAAATTCTGATATTATAAGAGAATCTATTCGTAAACTCCACCAGCACCGAGCAGAAATGATTGATACTAATCACAAAACCCAAATGAATTCTTCAAATCTACTATACATCAATCAATCATACAAAGAAATAAAATTGCTCTTGTTTGTTTACCTAATAAATTACCTAAGCCCACAAGGCGAAACCGATAAAGTAGGAGATAAACTATTACCGATCCCAGTTCACCTATAAAAACACATAACCAGAGAAAAATCAAAATAAAATAAAATTTAGCAATCCAGAGATTATCATTCACATTTTAAAACTACTTAGAATGTACTATAAAATAAGACTCCGTCGTCATTTCTTTCACTCACCATTGCTACTCACGGAGAGAGAATGAATATGAAAGGCTTCTAACAAATTCTCAAAGAATGGGAGAAAGAAAGTGAACTACTGAACCCCTTAATATAAAAAAGCATATTTCTCAAAAGTGATTATGTTTCCCGGCTACGCAAGAACTTTCATTTTTCTTGATTGAGGCATAGTGACATTCTCGGCATAGTGACATACATTTCAAAGACTTTCCCTTCAAGGAAACTTACGAATTACGTTCAGTTGTAGAAAAAAGGGCGATTTAGAAAAAGTAGGAATTATTTTCATTCCGTTTGATTTCGCTTTCTTTCAATTAATTAAAAGAAGTATTATGATCCCTAGTCCTAACTTTATTATAGGTCTTCAAGTGGGATGCTAAATTTACCAACTTTATGAGCGCACAGCTAAGGACTCTCATTTGGGCAACATCTGAAATACATGAATTGCGTAAGACAAAATATGCATTTGTGATAACCTAAAGTTAAAGAATTAATCCATAATTAGGTCCATCGACCATCTGGCATAACTTAACACGAGTGTTTAGACTTTTGTCTTTCTTACATAAATGATGTCGAAAAAACTCTACCAATATAATAATGATTTACACCTACTGGTTGATGGAAATCAAGGGGCGGGATCTTCTGGGAAAATTTCCAGCTTACTGTGACAAATCCGATAGAACTGGCACGAGACCAACAAAATTAAAAACCGTTGAAGTACGAGGTCAGTCATGACTTCAAATTCTGGTGGCATTCGCCCTCCCTCGTCAGTGTTGCGAGACATCCGTGGGTTATCAAATAATAAATAAAAAAACAAAGATGCTATATAGTTAATTAAATTGACACGACGATAGACTAGAGACTTCATCTGAAGCATAATCTTCTATGTATAAAGCAAATGCATATACTAATAAACTAAAAGTTCAAAAAATTCATTCTGTTAGATGATTTTTTCACTAACCCAAAAATGTGACAGTTTTTCCATCTACCCGAAGAAACTAGATTCAAAATGACAAACTTTTCTGTACCATAGATAAATAAGTCCTTTTCGACTTGCACTATAAGAAAATGTATTCATTCTTAACCACGCTTTTTGAGCTGTGTTGGTACTAGGGAGGACAGTTAAATCCCAAAATTATAAATCAACCTTTAAAGGTGTTTTTAAAATTTGTCCCCCTTGGGTTTAAACAAAATGAACTAATATAAGTCAAAATGAACTAATATAAGTCTAGATTGTAAAATTACTTACATAACGATAGGTGTAAGTCTAATAACAAATTTTGTGAAATTTGTTAACGATAAATTTGATAACAAATTTTGTGAAATTTTAGGATTAACGATAAGTCTTGTAAAATTTCTTAAAAACATTAACGATATGTGTGATTAGTATTAAAATTTGCTTATGAGTATCAAATTTTGTGATAATATTCGATTATTATCATAAATCTAATAACAAAAATGTCCTAAAATTTTGGGCGGCCAAAGGCCGCATATTTTAAAAAGGATACCATTTTTCACCATATACATTTGTCCCCCAACCAATATTTTTTGCCTCCGCCCCTGACCAAGCTGCACACGTTAATCCCATGTATACATCGGATGATCTGAAAATGGAACTGTATATTCAATAACCCTAATAATTGTTGATTTACAAAGAGTATGCTCAATGAGTGGTCAGCAAATTAAAGGTGCAAGGGAGCTGATGGTATCAACTGGTTGTATGTAACTCATTGTTTTGGCCATGACCAGCTCCCTGATATAGTGAAAATCAACACGCAAGCTCTTATGTAGCATCCCCGGTTTGGAAACGAAAGAATTATAGAACTAGTGAAAATCAACACGCAAGGTCCGTACGTCACAGTATAATGAGTACGAAGTTATGCAACAAGATCATTTTCCGCAATGATCAAGTAAATGCATTTGCGAACTTAAAATTCAGAATTCATTCTTGTTCGATGATTTTCTCTAACCCAAAAATGAGCAGGCATTGACGAAAATCTGCATTCTACTTGAAAAAACTAGATTCAAAAGGACAAACTTTTTTGTACCACAGAAAATATGTCTTTGTTACTACAAGAAAATGTAGTCCTTCTAAAACACGCTGCATACGGTTTGTACATGAAAGACATAGCTGGATTGGTATAAATGAGTGAAATTTTGGGAAATTTAGAACTTTTAAAAAAGGTGGTGCTCATTGTTATGGACCATCATGTTTAATGGGATTGTGGGATAAGTAGACATACTAACTTTCCTTGACAAATGATGAATTTTGTGTTCCAGGAAATGATAAACAAGACTTGAAAGTTACTCTTTTGCTCATCAGTTCAAGTTCAAGGTGTTCTTTCATGCTTGTTCCATTTTCGTCCATCACTGAGGAATGAGAAGATCAAAGGTGTAGATGATTTTCCTTTCTTGATTGATCGAGCAACTGGTTCAACTGTTGAAATCATACTCGTGGCATACAAGAAATTCTTTGTACCACGTTTCCATTAAAGCTATCCAGTTGTTTGAAATCGACAAAATCAGCTAACTCTACAGCGTATAAATGGAGATCACCTAAAAAAAGAACCACCAACTCAAAATGATGTTATTATCATTTTGAGGAACCACCTACTCAAAATGGGATTTATCCCCTGTAGCTCATGTGAGGATGACTTGGATAGTGATGGTCAAAAATAAACTAAGATAAGGAAGGAGCAAGGGTATGAAAGAACTTTTAGATCATAATTCTACATTTTAAAGGAGAAATTGTAATGTGGGTGGCTTTTGTTGTCAGTGCGTAATTTTGGTCCTTTAATGCATTTCACGGTAAAAAAAACGAGAGGCCAATACTCTCATGTATATACTGCCAATCCATGTTAATTGAAAACAAAATTAAATCACGCATAATGAGCATCAACTCAACTGTATTATTAGGAAATCAATATATTTTTTCCCTTCATGGTTAACAAACCAACCAGCGTCAGGTAAAGCTACTTAGACTCGACTAACAAGTGCACGTATGTAATACAAGTGCACGTATTTTTTCTTTTCTGGGCATCTTTGCATGAATCAGTACCCACAAGGGATATGCTGCAGCACAGGAGAGTAACTATTCAGTCGAATCTTTGCATGTTCTGTAATACAATGGTTGAGACGCTGGATCATCTGTTCTTACATTGTACTCTTATTCAAAAATTATGGGATTTTTTCGTAGCAGCTTTGAAGATTCAGTGGGTAATGCCTGCAAAATTTGTGTATTGCATTAGGAGTTGGAGGCTGGAAAGATGTACTCCAAAGGTTAAGAGGATTTGGCAGCTAATACCTTTCGCAATTTGTTGGGAGGTTTGGAACGAACGAAACAGAAGGGTTCATGGGGGAAGAGTTAAGTCAGAGTACGAATTGAAGATGGCGATTAAACAATGGATAATTTTATGTAGTTCTACTTCTGAAATCTTCAAAAATCTTACTGTAAGCCACATTTTGGCTAATTGGGAGGAAGTTATGAGCTTGTAATTGCTCAAACTCCTCTGATGGTCATTTGATCTTGTAAATATCCTGTAAATACCCCCCCCCCCCTTTTTCTTTTTTTATAACCTTCCTTCCTCAAAAAAAAAAAAAAAACAAGTGCACGTATGTGACAGCCTCAAAATTTTCAAGATCCAATAACATCGTCTAACCATTGGATCTATCAAAAGGGGTGGCAGCAATTTAATCATAAAACTTAGATTTCCCGGTTCAACCAATGAGTCCATGACCCATTGAACATTTTCAGTTTCTTTCTAATTGTTCCAGTCAACTCTCTACCCTCTCCCATGTTTACTTCATTGTTTCTTTTGTCTTTCCTCCTGAATACATTCATAATCTTCTATTCCAAATCTATATTGAAATCAAGCAACTAGATTAGATGATCAGATTTAAATGATTTCAGGGAACTAGTTATGAACAACAAGCACGATGAAAATTTTGATTCACCTAATATCTATCAGTAACATGATCCTTGATATAATTAAAGGCTATTGATTTCCGGTTGGCATGTTTAAAAAAGGGGTTCTGGGGCAAGTATCAGGGCACACATTTTTGCGCCCCAACACCAAAATGCTTTGTGAAGCGGGCTTTAAAAAAGCATTCTGGGGTGATATCAGACCACACTTTTTGGCGCCTCAGCCCCAAAATGCTTTGTGATTAAAAAAAAAAAAACTGTGAAGCCAAGTTTACAGGCTCCAGAGGCTGTTTTACAACTAAAAATAAGAAAACTAAACCACTTTTCTTCTTCTCATATTATTTGCCTTCCCTCTTCGTCCTCTTCTCTTCTGTCTCGTCATCTTCTACTCTTCAAACTCTGCTTCTTCTCTTATGTGATCAATTTTAGAATCCAAGCATTGAACGCTTCACAGAAATTTGATGCGATAAGATCACAATTACTTATCAAAATAAGGGCATACTGCTCAACTGGTTTGTCAATAAATCACTCTGCTGCAGATGCCTTTGCTTCTCCCAATCTTTCCATCCAAATCTTGTACGACCTTGCTGTCCTCCATGCTATTTATTCTATGCTCTTTCCAGGGTGCTTGATCTTCAAATTCTTATGTAAATGTCTAAAACAGAACCTATGATAGTGATTCACATCTCCAAAATTTCTAGCAATACCTTCTACTAATCCCTTTTGTCTGTCACTTACGAATGTTAACTATTAGTGCCCTTTTATGTTGCTTTAGCTCTGGTGCCAATATACTGAGAAAATGCATCCAAATTTCTTTGCATTCTGACTAACAAATGTAAACAGCAAATGGGAATAACCATTATTTGCATCAAGTCCCAGAACTGCCAACAATGTACCACCATATTTTCCTTTTATATGAGTTCCATCTAATCCTAGATTAGGTCTACAGGATAGTTTAAGTACGCAATGCAGAGTGACTTTAACTTCCCATTATCATCTGTCTTGTAGTAAGCAATATTCCTAGGATTCTCATCAAAAATCTCAGGACACAGTGCAAGAATCATCTTATATCCATCCTCGTAACTAACCAATATCTTTTCCAAAGTTAAATGATACCCATGCCAACCAGAATAGTACGAAATGTCAACTTTATGGCATCTTTTTACCTCGGTCATGAAATCCTCTGCCATAAATCTTGAGATTAAGATATTGCTACACATAGGATAAAGATGCTTTTCCTAATCCTTGATGCTTTTATGCACAACGACAAAAAAAATAGAAAAAAACAGATAGTAGACAACTGACCAGATTTGCATTGCATAGTTTGGCCATCGGGAAGCACAGCACAATAAATTTTCCACGGACAATCATTAAAAATGCATCTGTATTGCTGCTTCTTCCTGATGTTCTTCACTTGAGTAGTTGAGTTCATGTCTCTGGTTAGGTTCTTCAAATAATCAGTGCATTGTTCATAATTTAACCATTCTTGGCCAACGAATAACTTTTAAGCCGCGTCAATCTTTTTCAGCCATCTTATATTCACCATTTATCCTCCAAGTTTCTACAACAAATTCTTTGAAATCAACTGTTGATGCGAGTGTTGATTGGATTTGACCAGTCACCCTAATCTCATCGTCAAAATCAATAACTGGTTCTGGCAGGTCTTCATCATCACAGTTACAGTTAACCTCATTAGAATCCATTGACTCGTCACCTTGGTACCTATCTGCAAATAAAACTTCATCAACACTAGATAGCCGACTTGACTGCTTTGTGAGCCAACTTTATTTCGATACAAAAGAGGAAGAAAGTCTGGCAGTGTCTTTATATTAGGAAAATACATAAATATCATCCTCCATAGTACCTGCATTTCAATACACCCAACAAACAAGCATTAGTATAATACAACATTCAAGTTACATAATTATTGACCACTAACAGTAAACAACTTTAAATACAACTTCAAGATACTCATGAAAAGCACCACTGTATAAACAAAACACACTAGTTGAACCCAACAGCAGGACAACAAGAAATTAACACTTCATCCATCAACTTCAAGATTTGCAACAACAATTAGCAATTTATGAACAGACAAACCTGACAAATTCAGAGACAATTAAAATAAAAAAACTAATATATTCCTGGATAGAAACAAAATCCTAAATTACAGCAAAATCAAAACAAAATTAACCCCCTAAACTATCAATCACAACATGGGCATTCATCAAAAAGAACTAACTTCAGAAAATCCCTAATTATTTTAACAAAATGAAAAAATCCCTTTTTCGTTGACCTATAATCGACAGAAACAATTTCTTAGAAATATGAAGCACATCAACTTAGAAAATCCCATGTCATTTATTTATCATACAATTTCTTTTTCTTCTCTTACACTAAGATTTAAAGTTACTCATACAAACAACAACTAAATGACATTATGAACAATTTCACTCCACTCTGAACAAAAAGATGAAATTAATCAGAATAAGATTAGTATTATTAACTCACCGTAACAAGAGTCAAATTTCATTACCAAGATCTAACAATCTGTGCCACCACTTCCCTTCTTCTCTTTTTTTGATTCAAAACCCTATATTTACTGTTTTCTACTAATTTCATAGTGAAATTAAAAAAAATTGAAAATTGAAGGGTGCGAAAAATGGGATTAGGTTTCTGTTGAGGATGGAGAGTAAAAATCACTTGGTAGCAATTAGGATTTCATTAAAACCAGAAAAAGTACCAATTCACTCTCAAATGATGGAAGTCAAGCCAAGATTTCATAACATTGAGAGGAAAGATCATCATGCTCATATAATTTGTGGTTGATAATCATGCTATTGAATTTGTATCATTAAAACGGATCTGTGGTTTTGAAGGAGGCTAGGATTTTGGTTTCTTACTCTCGTATTCTCTTTCACACATGAAGAGGGGAGGCACAAATAAAAGGATCTACAAAAATACACTACTATTTATTCTTGTATAATCTAACCGTTTAATTCAGGGTTTAGTTATTGTGGTTGAGTTGGCTGATCTAACGGTTGTTCTATAATAGTCTCTTGACTCGGGGGCATGGAACTGAAATGAGGCACAACCCGCTATACTGTCAACAAGTACCGGCCCAGCTGTGCGGTCGGGTACATGTTATGCAATAAGTTAGCTCTCATTCTTGACAAAAAAAATTATACCATGTATAGAGAAAGATTACGTCGATATACAATTTCTCCTTCCAAGAAGATACTAGGTCTTCAAAGAACAAGCCTTTAAACCCGTATGTTATTCGGGGACGCCATTGATAGATAAAGGATTTTGCGGAGAGTATAGAATTCTCTATATCTTCAAACTTGTGGCTGAAAACTCTTCTATTTCATAATTGAATTTCTTAGCTTTATAGATATTGATTGCAAGGAGATCGGAATTTCCGTAACTATGATGACTATGAAATGATATGTAACCCAAACTCCGTATATAGACCATTTGGTGACAACATTTTCTCACCGGTTGGTGGTGGTGCTATGTGAGCATCGATTTTCAGCATTTAACTAAAAAGTAACATACACTTAGTTTTGTTTGAGGTAAAAGACCACCAAGAAATAAAATACGAACGTGTTATCATCTCTGGGACATTCATTTTTCTACCTAGTGATATTAGAAGCATACTATTAAGGATTATTTTGGTATTGATGAACTTTTATAAAAACATTTTTTTTTGTTATGCATTGCTGTGTCTTATGAAAATGAAAGTTGAATATTTGGTAAATATAAATTAAAGTTAAAGGTTACCGAAAAAGCTATCAAATTGGGTTTGTTAAGATAGATGTATATGGTTCTTTTTTTTTTTAATGGTGATTTTTTATTTATTTATTTTTTTTGTACAAGTTTCAATTTCAACAAAGTGAATATTTTATTAATAAATTATTTTTTTTGTATTGAAAGGATGTTGACAGTCTCTCTCATTCTCTTCCCTTTTCCAAAAGAAAAAGCGAAAAAAAAAAAACTAGAGTCGTCTGGCTCAGATTTGGTCATGTTGGACCAGATCTGAGCAATAATTCTTCTTTTTTTAAAGTTTTTGGTAGTAGGTAATTGAATAAGATATTTTTACAACGTTTTTGGTGTCTTTTGACAAATTTTTTCGTCATTTTGGGACGATTTGTCTTAGTCGTTGTGGGGCGAGATCCTCAAATTTTAATGGATGGTTCGTGGCTTGCTATTCTCAATTCAAAAACATCAACAATTCATCACGATATCGCTTAGAATCGGCATCCGTGTTCGAGTGGATCGAGTAATTTATGGGCTAAGTTCGAAGAAGAATAACACAATCAGATTAAATTGTCAGATTTTATTTCTGAATATACCATCAAGTCTCCCTTATACATAAAATTCTTTTGGATATCTTTGTTTTTTATCGCTCTTTCTCTTCGCGATCTACTTGTAATTGATGTCCTTATTTGTATTAGGGTATTGATTATTTGTATTTTTATGTTTTTGTGACTCTTGTAAGCGACCATGTATTCGCGATTTGATTTGAATGAATTGAAATGTGTTGATTGTCCAAATATTTTGAATTTGATTATTATGACTCCGCGTGATTCAGCTCTTTGTCAGAGTAATAGAGTCAATCCTGCTCAGGATTACTTTATGGCGGTTCCTATTGATGGGAATCAAACAATTAGGGACAAACAATTTTGCGTTGTGGTGCGTTCTAGGCTCCGGATCTCCCTCTTTGAGGATGAAGATTTGTGCTCTAGCTGTGGTAAACGTATGGATATCTTTGGGGATCACCAAACTGTACTAAGGTATGGATATCCCGATTGAACGCCAAACTATATTAAGCCGCTACATGCACTATCTTACTATCAGAACTTCGGACTGGAATGTAGTTGAGACCAAATTAAACCGTTACACTAATTCAGTTATAGTCGCACCCGAGGTTTTTAAAACGTAAAGCGTTTCTGACTTTTAAGAAGCGAAACGTATGTTGAAGCATGAAGCGATGATTCATGATTTGTTATTGAAGCGCTATATTCTAAAATATACGCCTATAAATATCATTGAATTGTATAAGGGTTCGATATTTGATGTATGAATATTGGCACAAATAAAAACTATGTTCATTTATATACTAAAAACTAGTTTGGTATAGGGTGTTCCTTGTGAAGCAGGATCTCTCAGGTTCGTTCCTCACCATCGCCATTATATTTTTCTTAGCTTAAATTTTTGATTTACAAGCGCTTGACTTAGTCAACGCTTCAAGAAAAAAAGGCAAAATTACGCTTTTTGGGTGTTCCGCTTGATAACTATTCTTCGATGTGTTTAAGCGAAATTTGAAGCGAAGGGTACGCTTTTAAAAAACATGGTCGCACCCCTTACGCCTCTTGAATCCCAGCAAAAATTTCATGCAATTGATTCCCTTATATGACATCCTTGATAGCCTAAGAGTTTCTTTAACTTAACTGAAGACTTTAAACCAATCTGCCTCCTATGGATAAGCTTATATGTTATTTTCTTTATGATCAAACATCAAGGTAGGGTAGGAAATCGATTGCAATAGTTTAAGTCTAGCAAACTTCAATACTCGATTATATGATTCCCGAAGTGTAACTTAGATTATTATTCAACTCACAAGTATAAACTTATGGAATCACAAAGTCTGAGACAAATAAACTAAATTTGTGATATCCATCTATCTTGTTTGATGTGGTAATCTCAACAATCAAAACAAGATCAGGATACACAAACTATCAAGATAACGGTAGTTAGACATGGCTTCACGAATTCCTAGGTGAAGTCTTTTTAGTTGTTAAACCCTAAAAGGATTTGAAATGGAGGACACACAAGAATAGTGTCAGGGATCCAAAGATGCTAGTAGTTTGAGCTTCACCTTATATAAACTTTTAAGATCAAGGTTGCTTTGGATTTAATTAAACTAATGTAGCTTTGGAATCAGACAATCAGTAATCACCGTTAGGTGAAAATTTTGACTTGAGATTAACATAGAAGAATATACACTCTGGTTAGGATGGACCTAACCTAACCTTGTACAATGACATATTCATGAAAGGTGAGCCGAAACTAGCCAATCAAACTATTTGCTTAACCATTTTCATATAATACTTTCAGACTTTAATCTTCAATTACACTTGTGATCAAATATGTCTAGATAGTGTTTTTAGAAAGTTGTTCAGATGCTGATTATCTCATAGAAATAATTATGTTGCATCTGAAAAATATTCGATAGGGTAAGTACGTGTATTGTATCTGTTCGTGAATATTTTTTTCATAGTACATGTACTGGGTATGTGTACCATTAAGACAAAAAAGGTTTTAGGAACCTACATACATATCTTTTATGGTTTGCATACGTGTTATGCGTACCATTTCTGTTTGAAACCAACATATCTTTTCCGGTTTGCATACTAGGTATGCGTACCACAGACTTTTTATGGTATGGATATTGGGTTTGCATAACAAAAAGTCGCTTCCGAACTACGACTACGCTGGTACGTGTACTGGGTACATGTACTGCGGCTCTGGACTTATAACAGTTCTCAATGTATGTGAACTAGTATGCATACTGTCATGTATCCAGATTAACAGTAGTTTTATATCTCTCTAATAATAAATATAAATATTCCCGAATAACATCAATGACACATATCACTATTCCAGGCTATTTTCAAATGATTAAATCTTGAATCGTAATTTAGGTACATAAACAATAAATTATCTTTGACCAAACTTATCAAGTATGAACAAATGTTAAATTATTGAAAATGTTCAATTGATGAGCATAATCATTGGAAAGGGATGAAAGAACCCCTGCGTGGGCATTTTCTGTGCAGTCATATCAAATGTCAACAAGTACCGGCCCAGCTGTGCGGTCGGGTACATGTTATGCAATAAGTTAGCTCTCATTCTTGACAAAAAAAAATTATACCATGTATAGAGAAAGATTATATCGATATACACTTTCTCCATCCAAGAAGATACTAGGTCTTCAAAGAACAAGCCTTTAAACCCGTAAGTTATTCGGGGACGCCATTGATAGATAAAGGATTTTGCGGAGAGTATAGAATTCTCTATATCTTCGAACTTGTGGCTGAAAACTCTTCTATTTCATAATTGAATTTCTTAGCTTTATAGATATTGATTGCAAGGAGATCGGAATTTCCGTAACTATGATGACTATGAAATGATATGTAACCCAAAATCCGTATATAGACCATTTGGTGACAACATTTTCTCACCGGTTGGTGGTGGTGCTATGTGAGCATCTATTTTCAGCATTTAACTAAAAAGTAACAGACACTTGGTTTTGTTTGAGGTAAAAGACCACCAAGAAATAAAATACGAACGTGTTATCATCTCTGGGACATTCATTTTTCTACCTAGTGATATTAGAAGCATACTACTAAGGATTATTTTGGTATTGATGTACTTTTATAAAAACATTTTTTTTGTTATGCATTGCTGTGTCTTATGAAAATAAAAGTTGAATATTTGGTAAATATAAATTAAAGTTAAAGGTTACCGAAAAAGCTATCAAATTGGGTTTGGTAAGATAGATGTATATGGTTCTTTTTTTTTAATGGTGATTTTTTATTTATTTATTTTTTTGTACAAGTTTCAATTTTAACAAAGTGAATATTTTATTAATAAATTATTTTTTTTGTATTGAAAGGATGCTAACTGTCTCTCTCTCATTCTCTTCCCTTTTCCAAAAGAAAAACCGAAAAAAAAAAGAAAAAAAAACCTAGAGTCGTCTTGCTCAGATTTGGTCATGTTGGACCAGATCTGAGCAAGAATTCTTCTTCTTTTAAAGTTTTTGGTAGTAGGTAATTGAATAAGATATTTTTACAACGTTTTTGGTGTCTTTTGACAAATTTTTTCGTCATTTTGGGATGATTTTTCTTAGTCGTTATGGGGCGAGATCCTCAAATTTTAATGGATGGTTCGTGGCTTGCTATTCTCAATTCAAAAACATCAACAATTCATCACGATATCGCTTTGAATCGGCATCCGTGTTCGAGTGTATCAAGTAATTTATGGGCTAAGTGCTCCTTTGTATTAGAAACATCTTTTATCGAAGAAGAATAACACAATCAGATTAAATGGTCGGATTTTATTTCTTTATATACCATCATCTCTCCCTTATACATAAAATTCTTTTGGATATCTTTGTTTTTTATCGCTCTTTCTCTTCGCGATCTACTTGTAATTGATGTCCTTATTTGTATTAGGGTATTGATTATTTGTATTTTGATGTTTTTGTGACTCTTGTAAGCGACCATGTATTCGCGATTTGATTTGAATGAATCGAAATGTGTTGATTGTTCAAATATTTTGAATTTGATTATTATGACTGCGCGTTTTTCAGCTCTTTTTCAGAGTAATAGAGTCAAGCCTTCTCAGGATTACTTTATGGCGGTTCCTATTGATGGGAATCAAACAATTAGGGACAGACAGCTTTGCGTTGTGGTGCGTTATAGGCTCCGGATCTCCCTCTTTGAGGATGAAGATTTTTGCTCTAGCAGTGGTAAACGTATGGATATCTTTGGGGATCACCAAACTGTACTAAGGTATGGATATCCAGATTGAATGCCAAACTATATTAAGCCGCTACATGTACTAGCTTACTATCAGAACTTCGGACTGGAATGTAGTTGAGACCAAATTAAACCGTTACACTAATTCAGTTACAGTCGCACCCGAGGTTTTGAAAACGTGAAGCGTTTCTGACTTTTAAGAAACGAAACGTATGTTGAAGCGTGAAGCGATGATTCATGATTTGTTATTGAAGCGCTATATTCTAAAATATACGCCTATAAATATCATTAAATTGTATAAGGGTTCGATATTTGATGTATGAATATTGGCACAAATAAAAACTATGTTCATTTATATACTAAAAACTATTTTGGTATAGGGTGTTCCTTGTGAAGAAGGATCTCTCAGGTTCGTTCCTCACCATCGCCCTTATATTTTTCTTAGCTAAAATTTTTGATTTTCAAGTGCTTGACTTAGTCAACTCTTCAAGAAAAAAGGCAAAATTACGCTTTTTGGGTGTTCCGCTTGATAACTATTCTTCGATGTGTTTAAGAGAAATTTGAAGCGAAGGGTACGCTTTTAAAAAACATGGTCGCACCCCTTACGCCTCTTGAATCCCAGCAAAACTTTCATGCAATTGATTCCCTTATATGACATCCTTGATAGCCTAAGAGTTTCATTAACTTAACTGAAGACTTTAAACTAGGGATGTCAACAGTTCCGGGTCCTCCCGGGTATCACTGGACCCAGACCAGGACCCTACTTATAAAATTCGAGTCTGGTTCCTAACGGTTCTGGGTATGGTTCCTAAATTTGTGGACCCAGAACCGGACCCGTTAAAAATGCAGGGTACCCGTCGGTTCCGGGTACCCATTGGGTATAAAGAAAACTATAAAAAAAACTTCAAAATCTTGATATATTTTTCTTTTTGTCCTGAATCTAAATTTTTTTTACAAAAATTTATTATTATTTCTTCATTAATGTACTAAATAAAGATTAAATGTAAGAAAAAAATGAAAAATGAAAAAAAAATATAAGCCAAAACTAGCAAAATACATATAATTTTTCTAAAAATATAAAGTAAAGTTGGACTAACCCGGTAACCATTACCCGCGGGTACCCGACGAGTATTACCCGTTTGGACCCGTTAAGATTCGGGTCCAATCGGGTAATTACCCGTTGGTTCCAAAATTGTTAATGGATCCAACTTTAGGACCCAGAACCGGACCCATTTTTACAGGGTCCGGTTTCGGGTCCGGGTAATGGGTACCCATTGACAACCCTACTTTAAACCAATCTGACTCCTATGGATAAGCTTATATGTTATTTTCGTTATGATCAAACATCAAGGTGGGGTAGGAAATCGATCGCAATAGTCAAAGTCTAGCAAACTTCAAAACTCGATTATATGATTCCCGAAGAGTAACTTAGATTATTATTCAACTCACAAGTATAAACTTACGGAATCACAAAGTCTGAGACAAAGAAACTTTGTGATATCCATCTATCTTGTTTGATGTGGTAATCTCAACAATCAAAACAAGATCAGGATACACAAACTATCAAGATAACGGTAGTTAGACATGGCTTTACGAATTCCTAGGTGAAGTCTTTTTAGTTGTTAAACCCTAAAAGGATTTGAAATGGAGGACACACAAGAATAGTGACAGGGATCCGGAGATGCCAGTAGTTTGAGCTTCACCTTATATAAACTTTTAAGATCAAGGTTGCTTTGGATTTAATTAAACTAATGTAGCTTTGGAATCAAACAATCAGTAATCACCATTAGGTGAAAATTTTGACTTGAGATTAACATAGCAGAATATACACTCTCGTTAGGATGGACCTAACCTAACCTTATACAATGACATGTTCATGAAAGGTGAGCCGAAACTAGCCAATCAAACTATTTTCTTAACCATTTTCATATAATACTTTCAGAATTTAATCTTCAGTTACACTTGTGATCAAATATGTCTAGATAGTGTTTTTAGAAAAAATTTCAGATGCTGATTATCTCATAGAAATAATTTTGTTGCATCTGAAATATTCGATAGGGTAAGTACGTGTATTGTATCTGTTCGTGAATATTTTTTTCATAGTACGTGTACTGGTTATGTGTACCATTAAGACAAAAATGGGTTTAAGAACCTACATACATATCTTTTATGGTTTTCATACGTGTTATGCGTACCATTTCGGTTTGAAACCAACATATCTTTTCCGGTTTGCATACTAGGTATGCGTACCACAGACATTTTATGGTATGGATATTGGGTTTGCATAACAAAAAGTCGCTTCCGAACTACGACTACGCCGGTACGTGTACTGGGTACATGTACTGCGGCTCTGGACTTATAACAGTTCTCACTGTATGTGAACTAGTATGCATACTGTCATGTATCCAGATTAACAGTAGTTTTATATCTCTCTAATAATAAATATAAATATTCCCGAATAACATCAATGACACATATCACTATTCCAGGCTATTTTCAAATGATTAAATCTTGAATCGTAATTTAGGTACATAAACAATAAATTATCTTTGACCAAACTTATCAAGTATGAACAAATGTTAAATTATTGAAAATGTTCAATTGATGAGCATAATCATTGGAAAGGGATGAAAGAACCCTTGCGTGGGAATTTTCTGTGCAGTCATATCAAATGTCAACAAGTACAGGCCCAGCTGTGCGGTCGGGTACATGTTATGCAATAAGTTAGCTCTCATTCTTGACAAAAAAATTATACCATGTATAGAGAAATATTACATCGAAATACACTTTCTCCTTCCAAGAAGATACTAGGTCTTCAAAGAACAAGCCTTTAAACCCGTATGTTATTCGGGGACGCCATTGATAGATAAAGGATTTTGCGGAGAGTATAGAATTCTCTATATCTTCGAACTTGTGGCTGAAAACTCTTCTATTTCATAATTGAATTTCTTAGCTTTATAGATATTGATTGCAAGAGATCGGAATTTACGTAACTATGATGAATATGAAATGATATGTAACCCAAGCTCCGTATATAGACCATTTGGTGACAACATTTTCTCACCGGTTGGTGGTGGTGCTATGTGAGCATCTATTTTCATCATTTAACTAAAAAGTAACAGACACTTGGTTTTTTATGATGTAAAAGACCACCAAGAAATAAAATACGAACGTGTTATCATCTCTGGGACATTCATTTTTCAACCTAGTGATATTAGAAGCATACTATTAAGGATTTTGCGGAGAGTTTAGAATTCTCTATATCTTCGAACTTGTGGCTGAAAACTCTTCTATTTCATAATTGAATTTCTTAGCTTTATAGATATTGATTGCAAGAGATCAGAATTTACGTAACTATGATGACTATGAAATGATATGTAACCCAAACTCCGTATATAGACCATTTGGTGACAACATTTTCTCACCGGTTGGTGGTGGTGCTATGTGAGCATCTATTTTCAGCATTTAACTAAAAAGTAACAGACACTTGGTTTTTTTTGAGGTAAAAGACCACCAAGAAATAAAATACGAACGTGTTATCATCTCTGGGACATTCATTTTTCAACCTAGTGATATTAGAAGCATACTATTAAGGATTACTTTAAAGTTAAAGGTTACCGAAAAAGCTATCAAATTGGGTTTGGTAACATAGATGTATATGGTTCTTTTTTTTTTAATGGTGATTTTGTATTTATTTATATTTTTGTACAAGTTTCAATTTCAACAAAGTGAATATTTTATTAATAAATTATTTTTTTGTATTGAAAGGATGCTGACTATCTCTCTCTCATTCTCTTCCCTTTTCCAAAAGAAAAAGCGAATAAAAAAAAACAAACCTAGAGTCGTCTTGCTCAGATTTGGTCATGTTGGACCAGATCTAAGCAAGAATTCTTCTTCTTTTAAAGTTTTTGGTAGTAGGTAATTGAATAAGATATTTTTACAACGTTTTTGGTGTCTTTTGACAAAATTTTTCGACATTTTGGGACGATTTGTCTTAGTCGTTGTGGGGCGAGATCCTCAAATTTGAATGGATGGTTCGTGGCTTGATATTCTCAATTCAAAATCATCAACAATTCATCACGATATCGCTTTGAATCGGCATCCGTGTTCGATTGGATCGAGTAATTTATGGGCTAAGTACTCCTTTGTATTAGAAACATCTTTTATCGAAGAAGAATAACACAATCAGATTAAATGGTTAGATTTTATTTCTGAATATACCATCATCTCTCCTTTATACATAAAATTCTTTTGGATATCTTTGTTTTTTATCGCTCTTTCTCTTCGCGATCTACTTGTAATTGATTTCCTTATTTGTATTAGGGTATTGATTATTTGTATTTTGATGTTTTTGTGACTCTTGTAAGCGACCATGTATTCGCGATTTGATTTGAATGAATTGAAATGTGTTGATTGTCCAAATATTTTGAATTTGATTATTATGACTGCGCGTGATTCAGCTCTTTGTCAGAGTAATAGAGTCAATCCTGCTTAGGATTACTTTATGGCGGTTCCTATTGATGGGAATCAAACAATTAGGGACAGACAATTGTGCGTTGTGTTGCGTTATAGGCTCCGGATCTCCCTCTTTGAGGATGAAGATTTGTGCTCTAGCTGTGGTAAACGTATGGATATCTTTGGGGATCACCAAACTTTACTAAGGTATGGATATCCAGATTGAACACCAAACTATATTAAGCCACTACATGCACTAGCTTACTATCATAACTTCATACCGGAATGTAGTTGAGACCAAATTAAACCGTTACACTAATTCAGTTACAGTCACACCCGAGGTTTTTAAAACGTGAAGCGTTTCTGACTTTTAAGAAGCGAAACGTATGTTGAAGCGTGAAGCGATGATTCATGATTTGTTATTGAAGCGCTATATTCTAAAATATACGCCTATAAATATCATTGAATTGTATAAGGGTTCGATATTTGATGTATGAATATTGGCACAAATAAAAACTATGTTCATTCATATACTAAAAACTAGTTTGGTACAGGAGCTCTCAGGTTCGTTCCTCACCATCGCCCTTATATTTATCTTAGCTTAAATTTTTGATTTTCAAGTGCTTGACTTAGTCAACGCTTCAAGAAAAAAGGAAAAATTACGCTTTTTGGGTGTTCCGCTTGATAACTATTCTTCGATGTGTTTAAGCGAAATTTTAAGCGAAGGGTACGCTTTTAAAAAACATGGTCGCACCCCTTACGCCTCTTGAATCCCAGCAAAACTTTCATGCAATTGATTCCCTTATATGACACCCTTGATAGCCTAAGAGTTTCTTTAACTTAACTGAAGACTTTAAACCAATCTGCCTCCTATGGATAAGCTTATATGTTATTTTCGTTATGATAAAACTTCAAGGTGGGGTAGGAAATCGATCGCAATAGTCAAAGTCTAGAAAACTTCAAAACTCGATTATATGATTCTCGAAAATTAACTTAGATTATTATTCAACTCACAAGTACAAACTTATGGAATCACAAAGTATGAGACAAAGAAACTTTGTGATATCCATCTATCTTGTTTGATGTGGTAATCTCAACAATCAAAACAAGATCAGGATACACAAACTATCAAGATAACGGTAGTTAGACATGGCTTGACGAATTCCTAGGTGAAGTCTTTTTAGTTGTTAAACCCTAAAAGGATTTGAAATGGAGGACACACAAGAATAGTGTCAGGGATCCAAAGATGCCAGTAGTTTGAGCTTCACCTTATATGAACTTTTAAGATCAAGGTTGCTTTGGATTTAATTAAACTAATGTAGCTTTGGAATCAAACAATCAATAATCACCATTAGGTGAAAATTTTGACTTAAGATTAACATAGCAGAATATACACTCTGGTTAGGATGGACCTAACCTAACCTTGTACAATGACATGTTCATGAAAGGTGAGCCGAAACTAGCCAATCAAACTATTTGCTTAACCATTTTCATATAATACTTTCAGACTTTAATATTCAATTACACTTGTGATCAAATATGTCTAGATAGTGTTTTTAGAAAGTTGTTCAGATGCTGATTATCTCATAGAAATAATTTTGTTGCATCTGAAAATATTCGATAGGGTAAGTACGTGTATTGTATCTGTTCGTGAATATTTTTTTGATAGTACGTGTACTGGGTATGTTTACCATTAAGACAAAAAAGGGTTTAGGAACCTACATACATATCTTTTATGGTTTGCATACATGTTATGCGTACCATTTCGGTTTGAAACCAACATATCTTTTCTGGTTTGCATACTAGGTATGCGTACAACAGACTTTTTATGGTATGGATATTGGGTTTGCATAACAAAAAGTCGCTTCCGAACTACGACTACGCCGGTACGTGTACTGGGTACATGTACTGCGGCTCTGGACTTATAAAAGTTCTCACTGTATGTGAACTAGTATGCATACTGTCATGTATCCAGATTAACAGTAGTTTTATATCTCTCTAATAATAAATATAAATATTCCTGAATAACATCAATGACACATATCACTATTCCAGGCTATTTTCAAATGATTAAATCTTGAATCGTAATTTAGGTACATAAACAATAAATTATCTTTGACCAAACTTATAAAGTATGAACAAATGTTAAATTATTGAAAATGTTCAATTGATGAGCATAATCATTGGAAAGGGATGAAAGAACCCCTGCGTGGGCATTTTCTGTGCAGTCATATCAAATTACTGAAAATGGGGGGTACCAAAAGACACCACCCACTTTTTCTTAGGCAACTAAACTAAAATACAATTCCGAGAGTTACAACTTAATTAATCTCAATCAGGAATTATATGAAGAGTTTATATCTCTTTCTCTTACAATCAATATGTAAATGGAAACAAGTCCGTGAGAGTAATTCGAGAAAAACCTCGGGACCTTGTCCATATTTGAGCACCAAACTGTATTAATCCGCTACATACTCTAGCCTACTATTGAAAATTCGGATTACAATGTAGTTGATACCATATTAATCTCCACAATAATTCAGTTACATTTGTGCTCCTTACGCCTCTTGAATCTCGCAAGACTCTACGCAATTGATTTCCTTAGCTGATGTCCTATATAGCCTAAGAGTTTCTTCAACTCAATTGAATACTTTAAACCAATCTACATCCCACTGATAAGCCAATATGTGATTTCCGTTCTAATCAAAATATCAAGGTGATATAGGAAATTATTTCCAATAGACAAAGTCTAGCAAACCTCAAATATGGTACTACGACTCCCGGTGTTTTAGAGGTATACTAAAAGATCAAGGATGGGTTTATCTACTTTATTAATTTACGTACAACCTGTGATATTTCAGTTATAAAGATAAATAATATAATATGGAAAAAGAAATAACACAGACACTAGAAATTTTATTAGCTAAAAAACTGCAAATACAGAAAAACCTAGGGACCTAGTCCAGATTGAACACCAAACTGTATTAATCCGCTACAAGAATTAGCCTACTATCAAACCTTCGAACTGGAATGTAGTAGAGACCGAATTAAACCGTCATACCAATTCAGTTACAGTCGGGCCCCTTACGCCTATTGAATCCCATCAGGACTCTACTCAATTAATTCAGTTAGATGACATCCTTGACAGCCTAAGAGTTGCTTTAACTTAATTGAAGACTTTAAACCAATATATGTGATTTCTGTTCTGATCAAAGATCAAGGTGGGGTAGGAAATAGATCGCAATAGTCAAAGCCTAGAAAACCTCAAAACCCGATTACATGACTCCCAAAGAGCAACCTATATTATTATTCACCTCATAAGAGACGAAGAAACTTTGTGATATCTATTAATCTTGTTTTATGGGGTAATCTCAACAATCAAACTAGATCAGGATACACAAACTATAAAGATAACGATAGTTGGACATGTCTTCACGAATCCATGGGTGAAGTCTTTTTAGTCGCTAAACCTTAAAAGGGTTTGAAGCATAGGACGAGTCTAGTTTACAACTATGACACACAAGAATTTTGTAAGGAATCCAAAGATCCTACTTGTTTGAGGTTCTCCTTATATAGACTTTTTAGATCAAGGTTGATTTTGATTTAATTAAACGAAGGTAGATTTGGAATCAAGCAATTAGTAATCACCGTTAGATGAAAAATTTGACTTGAAATTAACATTGTAGAATATACACTCTAGTTAGGATGGACCTAACCGAACCGTGTACAATGACATGTCCATGAAAGGTTAGCCGAAACTATCCAATCGAATTATATGCTTAACCATTTTCATATAACACTTTAAGACTTTAATCTTGAGTTACACTTGTGATCAAATATGTCTAGACAGTGTTTTTAGAGAGTTGTTCACATACCGATTATCTCATAGAAATAGTTCTGATTCATCTGAAAATATTTGACAGGGTAAGTGCATGTGTTATATTTGTTTTTTGTCATATTGTTAAATCACTGCTCAGTCGAACTCGTAAGCGTTGTTATATCAAGATTGTTTGTCAAGTTTAGTTACCAAAACTATAAGTCTTGATTTCTAGTCTACTTATAGATAAGTCTCCCATTAGGATATTAAGTGTAGTTGAGCCTTAGACTCCACGAAGTTCATCGATTGAAGATGAAGAAATACTCAAGGGAACTTGTGGAAATTCATCAACAAAAGGTATGTGGATACTTGAACTTATCTATCACTCAAAAGTCTATCTATTTTATCTCCTATTTTGAGACAAAAGTCGTATTTTTATATAGACTTCAAGTATACATATTTGCTATATCAAGCCTAGTTTATCTCGCTTATCTATTTCTAGAAATATATGTTGATAAGCTTTCGCTTTAGCCAAGTTCATATTTACTCGTGACGAAAGTCATGTTGATTATTCAATAACTTGAAAATCGCTTTGATGAAAAATAGTTTGTGAAAAAAACTACATAACATCCTCTAAGAAAGTTTAAATGATTGAAATGACAGTTTAGAACATGTAACCATCTTTGGATATAAACATAGTGTGTTCTCAGATTTGTGTAAAAGTCCAAAACCGAGAACCCAAAGTATCCGTACCCGTAAGCATACTGGCTGTTGTTGGAAATCCGGGTGAATATACATATCCGTACGCATATTGGCGGAAAGTTCATGTCCATGAATTTCTGCTGGAGTTTGAAAGTGAAAAACAAACTCAATCTAGTTAATTACGTATGCGTACCCGTTTGCATACTTAGGTAGGTTACTTTCTAAAATCGGTTTGTTCATGAACTAAAATATTTATATAATAAGGAATGCAATCTTTGCAAACCGTGTCTATAATGTTCATGAATCAATTCGAGTGAATCAAAACCTATTTTTCTTCGATTGTGTCTTGTATTCTTCTATAAGATCTAAGCAATTGAACAACTCTCTAACTAGTTCATTTGAGTCATTTGAACTAGATATGGTGAAGATGAATAAGGTTGATATGAAAGTACTCATATGGCTAACCATTGGTTAACTATTGTTGAACCAACTAAGAGTACACGTTTATGTATGGTTACTCAAACCTAAATGAAGTTACATTTCATTTGTGTATAACAAGCTAAGTTCGATCTAATGGTTGAAAGATATTAGCTTGAATATAATTAGGTTGCAAACCCTGATTTGAAGATTATATAAAGGAGAACTGTAGCAACTGGGAAACCTAATCCACATACCTCTTATGTGATACTAGTTGTATAATCTAGGGTCGATTCTCCTTTAACCTTAGTTTTTTCACAAAACCCTGTAAGTTAACGACTTAAAGACTTCATTGGGATTGTGTAGCCAGACCCAACTATTTTCTCTGTAGTTGCATGATCTAATCTTGTTTTTTCTATCGTGATTGAGTACGATCGTAAGATTGGATTGAGATTTATATCTCCAATAGGCTAGATAGAAAAGTAGTCACAAAAATCTTCATCTCATCGTTTGTGATTCCACAATATCTTGTTTCGTTAATCTATTAATATTATTGTGAGGTGATTGATATTTCTAGGATGTTCTTTGGGAATATAAGTCCGGTATATCAATTGGTTCTTGTTCACCTTGATTTATCAAAAGACAAAACAAAACTCGTAGGTATTTCTGTGGGAGACAGATTTATCTATTCCTACAAACTTTTCGGTGTGAGACGGGTTTGTTTATCAAGTCTTCGAATTTGGGTTGTAGAAACTCTTAGTGGTGGGTGAGATCATCTAAGGGAATCAAGTGCTTAGTATCCTGTTTGGATCAGAGACGTAAGGAATGCAACTGTACCTTGAATTAGTATGAGATTGATTAGGGTAAAACTACAGTCCAGACCGAAGTTAGATTTGTAGTAGGCTAGTGGATGTAGCGTCTTAATACAGTGTGGTGTTCAAATATAGACTAGGTCCCGGGGTTTTCTGCATTTGCGGTTTCCTCTTTAACAAAACTTTTGGTATCTGTGTTATTTGTTTTCCGCATTATATTTTGTTATATAATTGAAATATCACAGGTTGTGCGTTGAATCGATGAATTGGTAAATCCAACCTTTGATGGTTGATTGAAATTGATTGATCCTTGAATATTGGTCTTTGGTACCATTCAAGTTATCTCTCTCATATTCAGTTGGGCTCACAAATTATTATTTGTTTGATTGCGGATTGAATTGAAAGACTAAGATATAACTCTTTGATAAGCTTTTGTTAAGATTGAATCTAACCGTCTAGTTGATTCTCTTGTAAGTATATTGGAGTTAGTCCATACAGATTACTAAGAAAAATATTGGGTGAGGTTGTTAGACACCTGCTTTTTCAAATATTACTTGTACTGGGTGTGTGTACCCTTAAGGAAAAAAAACGGGTTCTGGAACCTATAAATATTTTATGGTTTTCATACATGGGTATGCGTACCTTTTTGTTTTTGAAATCAACAGATATTTTTCGGTTTAAATACTAGGTATGCGTACCTTTCCTTGTTCACGACTCCACATACTTTTTATAGTATGGATAACGGGTTTGCGTACTAAAAAGTCACCGCCGAACTATATCTACGCTAGTACGTGTACTGGGTACATGTACTGCGGCTTTGGACTTATAACAGTACACACAATATGTGAACTGGTATGCATACTGTCCTGTATCCAGATTAACAGTAGTTTTATATCTCTCTAATGATAAATATGAAATATTCCCGAATAACATCAATGACATATATCACTGTTCCAGGCTATTTTCAAATGATTAAATCTTGAATCGTAATTTATGTCATAAACAATAAATTGTCTTTAACCAAATTATCGAGTATGAACAAATGTTCTTAAGCATAGTTAGTCATATTTCGATAATGATAATCAAGAGAAACTTGACTCGAACTTTTTATTATGCATGTACTGTCTAATTTAGTCACGCGATAATGTCTAATAGATAGAAAGGTGAAAACTTGAGAAATAGGTGGTTCAGTATTCACTTATCTTTTGTTGAAGAAGTTCTCTGGTGCTCCATGATCTTCGCCTTCAACCGATAGAACGTAGTGATATCCGATACTCAACTACACACTTCTATCCTAATCCGATACTTGACTAAATTTAGACTAGAAACAAATATATAGTTTCCACAACTAAATTTGAAAACAAGCTTGAGATAGCAACACTTGTGAGTTCGACCGATTAATGCTCTAACACAATCTACTGCGAGTTTGAATATTTTTATGGAAAAAAATAAAGAACGTATGAGTTTAATGCAAAATATCATATGCCACTATGAGTAATGGAGAGGTCCACTCTCCTCCAAAATCACTCGTACATTCACTGGAATGAAGGAGTGTTCGAAAATCTTCACTAAGAGGTGCATGATTAGCCGCTAATAAAGAAAATTTTGTGTTGGGCGATACATGATTAACCTCCTTAGAATAAAGTCAAAAAGATCAATATTAAAATACATAAAAAATGGGTTTGGGAGGTACATGATCAACCTCTTAGGCGAATTTTTCATTCCAAAAGACACATGATCAACCTCTTACATGACTTTTTCTTTCAAAAGGCACACCAGCCTCTTGGGTTTGAAACACTCCTTTACTCAGTCTGTCCCACGCACGGTCCAAAAAAACACTTATCTACTCGGTCACTCCCTCGGATTTGGAACAGGGGTACCACTTTCCTAAGTCGCACTGGGCTTGTAGGTAGACTAATAGACTTTTATAAGCCTTTGACAATTTCGTATTCGGGTTCAGGTCTTTTTATTATCCACAACTCTCATATAGCACTCTCGTTTCTATAACCTGGTTTAATTGGGGCCGCCCACATTAAATGGGGGCCAGGCACTAGAGGACAAAAAAGGTCACCCCAACTTAATTTGAGCCACCCCTTATAAAAATATTTTCTAAATGGCTAAAATGCCCCTAAGTGATTAGAGTTAAAATTTAATTAATGATAATCTTACTTAATTAGAGTATAACTTCTTCTTTTTTTTCAGATTGTTTGTCAGCAATTTTTAGTCTAATTTTTTTTTTTTTTTTTTTATACCCAGATCAGTATGAAAAGTCGTCAATGTATTAAATTTTTTCATTGATGACCTAAATAGTCGTTAATTTTAAGACTGTTTCAGTGACGACTCTTAACTATCGAAGATTCATTAATGGCGGAAATGTATGAAAAGTCGTCAATGTATTGAATTTTTCATTGACGACCCTAAACAGTCGTTAATGCTAAGACTGTTTCAGTGACGACTCTTAACTGTCGAAGATTCATATGGCGGAAATGTACGACAGTTTAGAGTCGTCAAGAAAAAATCAATTCTCTGACGACCCTTTTAAAGGGTCGTTACTGTTTTATTATTTAAAAGACGATTGTAAACAGTCGTTAACGTTTTTGTAGTGTCGTTATAAACAGTCGCTAGGCTTTAAATAGCGTCGTTAATGTACGACAGTTTAGAGTCGTTATATTCATAATCATTTCCTTGACGACTCTGAACTGTCGTTAATGTCGTACGAAGGGTCGTTTATTAGGGTCGTGTTTTGAAGAAAAAAAATTGTCAAGGGTAAAACAGTATATTCACTGTCAGATTAATACGCCCCCGAAAAATTTTGGGGTTGAAACAAAATCTCATGGCCCCCATTTAATGTGGGCGGCCCCCAATTAAATCAGGTTCTATAAGCCGCACAGAATCATCACTGTATTTATTTTTTCTGCGCGTTAAATTTTCTTCTTCATCCGATAAATTGATTAAGTAGGTAGGTTCTCAGTAAGATCGGACATGGAATTGCATCACCTGTTCAAAGACAAGAGATTCTGGTTTTCATCTATCCTAATTGCTTGGGCTGCTGGTCTCCAGGTACTGAATTCCATTCATAAACCCTAAAACCCCTAATTTCTAACCCTTAAATCTCTATTTTTTTCTGTGTTCTTAGTTGGGTTTTACTGATTCTTGTCTTAATTGTTTATACAGGGTCATATGATGTGGTTACAAAGGCAAGACAATTTCAAGAAGAAATTTGGAGAGCAAAATCAAAATCAAAATGTTGATGAGGATAATGATAATCAAGTAAAGGACAAGGAGGAAGAGAAAGTTAAATTTGGCCAATGTGTGTTGTTGTCTTTTGGTTAATGTGCAGAAATGGCATTTGTAGTGAAATAATAAGTTGAGCCTGATAACTAGCATACTCTTTTAAGTTAGTAGGAATCATAAGAAGAAACCCATGTTAGGATAATTTTGTTGCATCCGGGTAGAAGAAAGACGTCACTCATTACGTAAGCGAACTCTAGGGATTTACTGCAGTATAGCATCAACCATCATCTTAGCATTTCATATGTCCCTCTACCTAACTAGCATCGACGAATAAGGTGGTTAGAAAGTCATAGGTTTAGGCGTTAAGCTAAATGCCTAAATCTATAGGTGTTTTATAATGAACTAGTCATCCCAAGAGTACAAATTAGAAATCAATGGGATTGGAAACTGTAACAAGCAAAAGGATTTCCAGTAGAAAGTCATAGCCACCGCAAAGTTAAACCTTCAAAGAAGGACATCATGTAATGAATCCAGGAAAGATGCCGTCATATGTACTGGAAGCTCAAGTGGAAATTTTACTATGAAAGATGCCTACAAGCATCATCTCATCTCTAAAAAAGTTGATTTGCCCCAGATTAATACTGATCGGAGCTCGGATGCATACTAAATAATTCCATTTAACTTATGTTCTGTTAAGCATACAACAGAGAGTCTTCCTAAAGACTCTCAGCCAAGTGAAGACTGCAATGGAACATCATTGTAGGCATCCAACTAGGTCCTTATAAGTTAGCTATTTTCATGTTATTCAAAGTTGTTATGTTCAACAACATTTATCTGTGTAACAACTTGAGATTCAATCTCACAGTATAAATAAGAAAGGTCTCTCCACCAGTTAGGTGTGGAAGAATTAACCCAAAAATCATGTTCTAAGTTGTTCCATAATAAACTGAACTTAATGAAAATGGGATTTGTAACCGTCCTGGATGTTACCTTTGTGCAAAGATTTTGAAACTACTCTTCATCATTTCTTTAGATGTTCTATTAATGTCAGACCAAATTGGAGTTTTGAATGGATTGGTGTTTATCCTCAAGCTGACAGTGTTTTAAATTGATTGGTGTAATCTGTTTCCTTTTATGGTTTGGATGATTTGGATTGTTAGAAATAATAGGGTGTTTGAACAGGTAAGCTTTCACACTCAGCAAATTCTTGCCAGGTCATTTCGGATGACTCGAGAATATGATGCTCCTAATTGTCCAATAGGATAGAGCAGCATGGTGCTCAGGAAATCTACATTCTTGGATAGTTCCGAGACCAGTTATTTTAAATTAAACACTGATGAGCTTCTAATGGGGGATCTTGGTGCAGGAACTGGTTGTGCTGAGGAAGTCAGTTTTATTGCCTGCTGTGGGAAGCATATATTCCACAATGAACATTGAAGCAGTGATTTGGTTTGTTGGTGATGGCATCAAAATTGGCAGCACATCTGGGCTTACAGATCCTGGAGGTGGAGAGAAGAGATTAAACCGCATTGGAACACTCAGAGATCTGATCAACGGCAGTACATTATAAATATGGGGGATATCGACTTCCGGCAAAGAGAAGCTGACTGTTTGGCAGAAATAGGAATACCAAAATAGGAAAATTTATGACCAACTAATCAGAAAGATTACTCCTATGTAGCAATTAAGATTAGGCAGTATCAGCCACGCAAGTAGACGATGATATTTAGAATAAGGAATACCAAAATGGAGACCATAACAAGGACTGTCCCCACCAAATTGCCCAGAAGCAGAACGGAAGATGCCGATGTGAGGGCATAAAAAAGAGACATCAGGCTGACACACATAATAAATCGGACTGTTTTTGCTAAACATGGAATATTGGGGCGGTAAAGAATGAGTAGGAACATAAGGTTAGCTGAAAATAGCGAAATATAATGTGTAGGCTCCGAAGACAGCTCGGTTTGTAACTGCGGTCTTTTGTTCTCCTAGAAGCACCATGCATGGTTTAGTGGGATAAAAAAATGCTACTGCCCTATGGGGGAGCTAGCCAACCGAAGCACCACCGCTTGTCTTTTAACCATGTAACTCGGCATCGATTGTACGGGGAAAGTTAGAGAACCACCATGAGTGGATTTAGGAATAGTCTAGGGACCACTGTACCCTGCTATCAAGAGGGAAAAAAAAAATGTACCGTATGGGGAAAGTTATCAAAATAGAAATAAAAATGAACCGAACGGGTTGATTGATAGCTTCGACAAATAGGTCCCGAAATCTTACTAAAAAAAAAGGAAATCATTATTACATTCACGGCGTCACTGAGTAATCCACTTCACTATTTACCAGGAATTGGTAGTTATTGTCCCTGACCTCAGCCTCTAGCCCAACAAATTTGGATTTTGAATAGCATATCACCTTATGTTGGACATTTGCCCCAGATGTTGTCTTATCCTCCCCTGCGCTGGTTAAGAATTACGGGGTATTAACTCTGTTAGCTGAAAATCGGATAAGAGCGCAAACATATCATGCAGTGAGGAATCTCTTAGATCCGTAGATATAATTTCTGACAGAAAAGTGTTTTTCTATCAAGAGTCCAAGACAAGAGTACCTCCCAGAGGGCCAAAAAATTTACAATGTTTTGGCACGAATTGTATGCAAGTGTCAGAAAAAAAAAGCAGGCCCGCCAGATTCTAGAGGGTGGCCACTTGAACTCCATCCAAGGCCCAAGTGGTGCGAAATTTAAAATTTTATGGTGCGAAAGTTAATCTTTTTTAATGCGCTTTTAAGGTTTCACCATCATTGGAAATTTGTAATTCAGAAGTGAATTACAGGCAGGGAGGGAATCCATTGAATTTTCCAAAAATGAAACCGTAGATAATATTGATTTACAAGAGTATGCTCAATCAGTGGTCAGCAAAAGGTGCAAGGGAGATGATGGTATCATTTAGCTGTATATCCTTGTAGCAGTTCTATGGAGCTTATGGTGCGAAAGGTAGTAGACCTCAATGTTTCAGCCTCCAGAGTCGCTACAAAAAAGACATCAAATGACTTGGCCTTCACCAGCTCCCTGACATAGTGAAAATCAACTCGCAAGCGTCTTCATCTTACGAAGCATAGCAGAATTGGAAGCAAAATAATTAGAACTAATGTAAGTTGACATATCCAAACAATCTCAGCTGCAGCAGGAGACCTTGTGACAGTAGCTTGTTTTTTAGCTGCCCAAGAAATAGGATTAGAACCAATGAATATGCAAAATCTACCTGTAGACCTGGTGTGCAAATGGAGAGGCCCCTTGGTAAAACAAATCCCATTATCAAGAGTACCTTTGATGTATCTCCGAAGCCTCTTAGGTGCAGAAAAGTGAGCAGTAGTAGGTTTGACATAAACTGACAAACCCGATTCACAACATAAGAAAGTTTTGATCTTGTCCAAATGAGATAGTGAAGGCCGTTGACCAGAGGTTTGTACTCGGTAGGAGTATCAAGCAACTCCCCATCGGAATCAGTAAGATGAAAATTTGTATCAGCAGCATAAGAACAAGGTTTGATTCCAATCATGTTTTGTCTTCTAAGAAAGTCAAGAGCATACCTGATTTGAGAGAGAAACAACCCATTAGTGTTCCTATGAACCTCAAGACCAAGAAACAAGTGCAGTCCTCAAGGTCCTTCACAGTAAAATGAGATCAAGTTGAGCAATAAGATTAGAGATGAAATTGATGAATAAAGAATCTATTGCAGAGACAAAGACTACCAGCCTTAATATATTAGAGACTCAACCTCACTGGATAGCCACCAATCCATTAGCATTGGGCAGTATGTCATAAAAGTTGATCTTTTCTGCTGCATTTTTAACCACCATGGATTTGACTGAATGCTTTCAAAAGTGAATTACAAGCAGCGAAAACTATTGGATGATCCAAAAATGATTTTTTTTTTCTTTTTCGTTTTTCTGATGAAACTTTTTGTTCGAGAACTTCACTTGGGAAACCCATAATTATTAGCATTCCAATGATCAACTAGGTTTAGGTTAGGAGATTTATCAAAAATAACAACATACAAACATGTTTCTAAGGCATGAAAACAGAAAAAACTGTACCTACATATTGTCAAGTTCCTGAAACAATACCTCAGAGATGTAGATAGGTAGGAACGTAACTAGCCTGAGCACCTCAGCGGGATATATGAATAAAAATTATGTAGAGGATAAGAACATAGAACACTAAAAACAGTACTAGATAAATAACTTTACGGTGCCACCAAGATTCTATCAGGCAAAACATAGCAAGAAGTCTGTTAGTTTCCCCGGCAATGCTCACAGTATCACAATGCTATCTGATTAACACTCCACAAGGCTTTCCAACGTTGTGAAACTAAACAAAATCTGTTAAATATAAGCTAAGATAGTCATACTACATACGCAGAAACCACTCATGTTTTTTGATAAAGCAAAGTGGGATCTCTTGCACACAAGCAAATTGCCATCTCAGTTGTTCATATATATTTGTGTCTTGCTTAAGCCTATTTTTCCATAAGTAGCAAATTTAACATTGAGTTTACTGTAACCAAATTCGACTAGGACATCACCTGTTCCTAGCAGTTGACATTTAAATAAGAGTGTTAAAGACTTAAATCTGATTCTACTGAACCTATAGTCTCGGACATCACCTGTTCCTAGCAGAAGACTCAGAACATGAAGCCTTAATCCAAAAATCCATAATCTAATTGTCAACGTTGTATGGTGCAACTAGGTGTTACCAGGATATTAACTTAGATGAAATCAAGGAAACAATTAGCATGAAGGAAAAGAGCCTTACCTTGTAAGACGGGAAACTCACGAGTTCTGTCATTGAAGGAGCAGCACATCGGTATTGCTGAACAGAATGGCCTACAAATTAGATATTCTCAAATCAGAATGGTTTGACATCACTGTAGATTGATTGGTGAAACTATCAGTCTAGACAAATAATAGCTTTATTAAGCTAACGAAGCTTCAAGCTTGGGTTTCGGGAAGAAGCAAGCATAAACATGATGAGCTTATTCGCATAATCAGTGAAGGCGTTATGAGTCAAATATCTTCAATTTACGGGTATGCTGCCAGATTGAGTGGCATCTTATATGCATACATATATGGAAAATAAATGGATAAATCAGGATTGGAAACTTTTATTATGTACATTGAATTATAGAGAAGCAAAAATAACATATAAAGAACAGATACAAATGAAGACTGACAAGGAAAAATGAGCAACATACAGCTAGTCCTCTTCAACTATACAGGGACCATTGCTTGATCAAAAAGATCATGACAATAATGCAATATTAGCTAACATGTATTCCTTTGTTTCAGTACTGATCGATGTTTGTGCATATCGCGCAAGAACAGAAATGAATAACTAACTGAAGTATGTGTCAGAATTATTCAAAAACTTTCGCAGCAGCAGGGTGAAAGGTGCTAAGGTGAAACCATATATAAGAACAGACAAGTATAACCAAGTGTGGCATGTTGGGCTGGATTAAAGAACAGATATAAAGAACAGATACAACTGAAGACTGACAAGGAAAAACGAGCAATATACAGCAAGTCCTCTTCAACTATAAAGGGACCACTGTTTGATCAAAAAGATCATGACAATATGCAATATAGCTAGCATGTATGGAAGATTCCTTTCTTTCAGTAGTGATCGATGTTTGTTCATATCGCACAAGAACTGACATAAATAACTAAATGAAGATTGTATAAGAATCAATCATTCAAAAACTTTCGCAGAAGCAGGGTGAAAGGTGCTAAGGTACATAATAGAATGGACAAGTATAACCAAGTGTGGCATGGGCCAACATAGAGTGAGAAGAATCATGCGGCAAGCTAATTGCCATCTCAGTTATTCATAGATTTGAGTCTTGCTTAAACATACTTTTGATGTCAGTAGCAAATTTAACATTGAGTTTCCTGTATCCAAATTCGACTAGGGTATCATCCTTTCCTAGCAATTAACATTCAAATAAGAGTGTTAAATACTTTAATCTGTATTCTGTGAGGATTGATTCAACTGAACCTAGAGGCTCATATGCAGTGGAATGAAACTAGCACACACTTGACTCAGAATTCAAAATGGGAAGCTGAATCCATAAATCTGAAATCTAATTGGTATACGTTGTCTGTTGAAACTAAGTGTTACCAGAATATTTGACATAGATTAAATCAGGAAACCAATTGGCATAAAAGAAGAGAGCCTTAGCTTGTAAGATCGCACCTTAACGAGTTCAGTAAAGGAGCAGCAAATCGGTATTGCTGAACAGAGCACAGCCTACACAATGAGAAATTCTCAAATCAAATTTGATAAACACAACTGTAGCTTGATTTATTAAACTATGCACCTAGACAAATAATAGCATCAAGCTTGGTTTTGGGCGAAGCTAGCATAAAGATGATGAGCTTATTGGCAGAATCAGTGGAGTATGGGACAATTATTTTCATTTTATGGGCAAGGCACAATTGAGTGGTATCTTATGCGTTGAAGATAAATGGGAAAAACAGATAAATCAGGAAGGAGAACTTTTATTATGTGAATTGTAAAAAAGCCAAAAAATGACGGATACAAACGCAAAGTGACAAGAAAAAAAGATCAGTACACAGCTAGTCCTCTTTAACTATTCAAGAACCGTCGCTTGATTAGGTCCAAATAAGAATATTAGCTAACAAATATGGGCAATCTCCTTTCTTTCAGCAGTGATCAATGTTGTTCAATCAACACAAGAACAAAAATGAATACCGAAATGAAGATTAATACATCATCCCAAAAGCTTTCGCAGAAGCAGGGCGAAAGGTGCTAAGGTGAAGCCGTACATAAGAGAGGCTATACTAACATACATAGTAGAACGGACAAGTATAACCAAGCGTGGCACATTTGGCTGGCATAGAGTGAGAAGAATCATTACTATAGACGATATGAAGGAAATATAGCTTAATAATGTGTATACCGCAATTATTACTAGGTTGGGTAGCTGTATCTCTTGCTGTCCTAAAAGCGCATCAGTTGCAGTACTTAAACATGCTCCTGCAACCCCAAACAACACCAAAGCAATCTTCGATTCATTGTTAAGATCGCTTGGGAGGACCTGATCAGGTATGTACTGCTCAGAAACTGAATTCGGCATTGTTTGGGCAGGAGGCTGAAGTATGTGATAACATTCCAAATTAGGTAAATCTACAATTAAACCTCAAATTAGTTGTTGCTTAGCATCTTTACCTCATTTCTGATACTGGGATCGATATCAATTGCAGTATGCTCTTGATTCATCTCAAGATTACTCTCTTGCTCACACTGTAACAAACAATATACATCTGAATTCAAATATAAAATCTTCGCATAGGAAAAAACTCAAACTCACATTAACAATTTCTTCAGTCTTAATCGGCCGGAAGAACCCTATGACGGAGGTTGCAAAATTGATTGCTTTGGTATATGCAATTGCTGCCATGAGAGAGCAGCTTGTAACCAGCTGCATGACAATAATGTTTACTGTAATTGATAGGGCTCCGAATTTGGGGAAAAAACAAAGCGTTCTAAAGATATTAAGGGGGTAAAAATTTAAAAATTAAAGAAGAGAAGGAAACTACAGATCTGTAAAAAGAACTTGTTAAGAATGTAATTTCAACAGCCATAACCCAGAATCGCTAAAAATTAAGAAGACAAGGGAGGAAGCAAGGAGAAGAACTAACCGAGATGAGCTTGTCTTCTTGAGTGACCGGCGGTTTATCAATCCTCTTCTGAATCCAATTTATATATACACAAAAAGAAAAAGAAAAAAAAAACACCATTAAAATAAAATAACTAGCACTAAAGTACTGCAACCGATGGTGGTGGGGAGCTAAAAGCAGAAGAGTCCGGTAAATTAGACATGAAACCATCGTCGTTAAAAATGGGACCCACCTTGGGGATTAATTGATTCACGTTTTAAAGCATTTCCAACTGGGTTGCACCGACGCTGCAATATTGGCCTCGTGTCCGCGTCCGACGCGCTGGGACGCTGACGCTAAAATATGCACTGGGACGCTGTAATATTGGCCTCGTGTCCGCGTCAGTGTCCTGTCGTGTCCGCGTCGCCGCGTCCGCGTCCGTGCAACCCAGATTTCCAATGAAGTATGGTTTTGAAAATATTGATTTCACGTAGGATTTTAAAAACTCTTCACAATAAAATCATCTTCGTTGATGGTTGGACTTGGATAATTAAATTTTAATATGACGTGCAAATTTGAGTTTAGAGGAAACCGAAGAGTATAATTTGAGGACGGACACAAAAAGTTAATATATTCAAAGGCCGTCTAATTAGTCAAACTGTTAACCCAACCGCACCAGAAAAGAAAACTAACTTTTCAATTAATTGGATAACTAAATCAGTATGATCCTATTCGGACCAATTTAGTCCATTTGGTATATACAATATGTGTCTGCACCCACAATGTTCTTACAGCTTTTCAAAAAATATAAAGCGTTCTCAATATATTCTTTTTCTGTTTCGATCGGCAAATATATTAATTGACAGCCTACCAAAGGTAGGAAAAAGAATAACGACGACGAATAAGCTGATTAGTACATCTTCACAGAGAAGTAAAGAGAAAAACGAAACTAATTGCCGATAAAGATAAAATGACCCAAGTTAACTGTAGGAGTGGAATATCGCACGTTCCTTCTTCAAAAAAAAATATCGCACGTAACAATAAGAATGCGAAGTGGAGATAATCTGACGTACGCGAGGACTACCGCACATAGAAAACTCAAGATGACGGATTAGATGATCTAAGCAGAGTCACGAGTAAAGTGTGATGTTCTATGTGAAGTATAATATGTGCGAGAATGAGTGAATGTACATGAGCGAATGTAACGCATAGTAAATCCGAAAATAATTGATCTCTTAGCTGTCATCCACTATGAGGAATCCTATATAAAGGAAAGAAGTCATCACGTGGAGAGGGAGATCTTTTAGTGAGTGTTAGACAAGAAATTAGGAGAGAGAAAGTTATTCTGGAGAGCAAGTATATCATTGTAACATTTTGTAAACAATTATAATCTTGATATTCAATAAATAAAACTCTATTATGATCACTAAATCTGTTTTAGATATATTGGGATGTGATTGTAGGATTTCCCGCAACTACATTTTTGGCGCTAAATAGCTTTCGGGTAATAAATCCTAGTGGTTAATTCATAGAATCTTGGAGAAGTTGAGATCTAGAAATTCAAGATGGTGAGACTCGGACCTGTTGATGAACAAGGAGTACCAGCAAGAAGGAGTAATAGAATGGATGAAACAAGGAGAAATACAAATCTAGATGAACAGGATGGAAGAATAAGAGAAAATCAAGAAAATAAAATTTCAATTGAACCTCAAAGAGAACAAGAGCGGAATGATGATCTTGATAGAGTGAGTGTTCATACGTGGAGAACAGATTCAACCGAAGAGGAAGTGCAAGGAACTGAGAATGTTGGAAGAAATGATGGAAATGATGAGAACATGACAATAGTGGAATTTAGGCAAAGGTTAATTGCATAACGACAAAGACAGGAGGAAGAGCGTGCAAATTTGATATGTCAGAATGATGGTTTAAGAGAGAAGAATCTTATATTGAGAGAACAGAGATCAAGAAGTAAGATCAAGATCAAGCGCGAGTTCACCAAGACAAATCCGATATAATCAAGGGGATGTTAGACGAAAAAATCGCATGGAAAATATTGAAGAAAACCTTTAGGAAGATGACAATTTACAAGATCAACATGAGGGAAGAAATGTAGCTCAAGATTTGGGAACTAACAGATATGCACATCCACGTGAACTTCTTCGTCGCACACAAAATAATTTTGAAGGAGAAGAAGAGGATCCAAGGATAGGACAGATGATATTACGTGGAAGAGAACTGTTGAGAGAAAGAGATAGACAAAGAAGAGAAGATAATTGGAGGAAACGTTGCATCAAAATGATAATCGTCTAAGGTAGCGCGATCGCTATCGCATAGATGATACGGATCAGGGTAGGATCATACCACAAGAAAGAGGAAGGACAAGACATCGATATGATCGCATAATCGATAAGGAAAGATATGATGGACCACAAACTGATGCGAACATTGATAGGCATAGGAGAAGAAGAGAAGAAGCTTAAGAATATGAAATACAAGAGGCAATACGTCAAAATAATCGTGCGAATAGATTGTGGCAAGCCAGATTTGAAAGACCTGTACGAGAGGATCCAGAACAAACTTTAGATGCACAAATTCTTAAATAAATGACGGAGTTGAGGGAAATGATGACTATGCGAAGAAATGGTGGTAGGAAACAATTAGAAGAAGCAGTGGAAGAAGCTGGGAAAAACTCCATTTACGAGGCGAATACAAATGACAGTAATACCACTGAAGTGCAATTTACCAGTGTTCACTAGCATATTCGATGGGAGTGCCTGTAATAAACAATATATATCTCAATTTAAATACAGAATCATTGCATATGAATGAACTCTAATAGGAAAAAAATTAGACTCACATTAACAATTTCTTCAGTCTTAATCAGCCGGAAGAACCCTATGACGGAGGTTGCAAAATTGATTTCCTTGTTATGTGCAATTGCTGCCATGAGAGAGCAGCTTGTAACCAGCTGCATGACAATAATGTTTACTGATATAGATAGGTCTCCAAATTTGGGGAAAAAACAAAGCGTTCTAAAGATATTAAGGGGGTAAAAATTTAAAAATTAAAGAAGAGAAGGAAACTACAGATCTGCAAAAAGAACTTTTTAAGAATGTAATTTCAACAGCCTAAAAAAAATTAAGAAGGCCAAGAGAGGGAGGAAGGAGAAGAACAAACCGAGATGAGCTAATCTTCTTGAGTGAACGGTGGTTTATTAATCAATCCTCTTGTGAATCCAATTTATACACAGATAGAAAAGAAGAAAAAAGCAGCAGCGGAGAATCATTAAATATAATACTCCCACCTAGCACTCTGCCAAATAAAAAAAACTCACATAAGTTGAATACGAAACTCATCGACCAATGGGACAAGACAATCTCATCGTTTATTTCTTAAATCTTATTTTCCAACTCGGTTGGTATCACGGTAAGTTGTAAACTAATTTCACTTAATAAATTATATGCTTCAAAAATAAAAATCACGGAAACGAAACTTGAAATTTTTGGGAGGAGAAAGGTCCAATAAATTAAAATAATATGAAACCGGCATCGATATAAAAACTGATCTCTTATCCCCTTACTCTTTCATCCTTTACTTGTTTTCTGGTATTGGCTTTGTTGTAGTTATTTTTTGCAGACTCTGCTTCTTCAGATTGCTAGTAGTCCAAAGCAACATCAACCTCAATACTGGATGGATCACTCTTAGCTGTAAGCCTTGGACTTTTACTACATCTTAGTGCTCTGACATCAATGGGTACAACCATCCTCACTATAACCAGTTTCAACGAAAAAGCAAGTTGTACTATCCGAAAAATACCAAATTAAAATTAAAATTTCAAATTAAAGCTGAGTGGAACAGCCTAAACACTCTACCAAAATTCAAGATCACATTCCATATATGCATATTCCACAACCAACCCAATACACAGACCAGTTCCAAATCCTTCATGGCAACCTCATCTAGTACAAAAAACTCTAAAAATATCTGTTCGTGAATGTTTTTGTCATAATGTTAAATCATTGCTCGTTCGAACTCGCAAGCGTTTCTATATCAAGCTTGTTTGTAAAGTTTATTTGCCAAAACTATAAGTCTTGATTTCTAGTCTACTTATAGATAAGTCTCTCGTTAGGATATTAAGTGTAGTTGAGCCTTAGACTCCATGGCGTTCATCGATTGAAGACGAAAAACTACTTAAGGGAACTTGAGGAAATTCATCAACAAAAGGTATGTAGAGAATTTAACTTATCTATCACTCAAAAGTCTATCTATTATATCTCTTATTTTGAGACAAAAGTCGCATTGCTATATAGACTTCAAGTATACACATTTGCTATTTCAAGCCGAGTTTATCTCGCTTATCTATTTCTCGAAATATGTGTTGGTAATCTTTCACTTTAGCCAAGTTCATCTTTACTCGTGACGAAAGTCATGTTGATTATTCAATAACTTGAAAATCGCTTTGATGAAAAATAGTTTGTCAATAACAACATCCTCTAAGAAAGTTTCAATGATTGAAATGAGAGTTTAGAACATGTAACCATCTTTGGATATAAACATAGTGTGTTCTCACGTTTTTGTAAAAATTCAAAACCGGGAACCCAAAGTATGCGTACCCGTACGAGTACTGGCGGTTGTTGGAAATCCGGGTGAGTATGCGTATCCGTACGCATACTGGCGAAAAGTTCACATCCATGAATTTCTATTGGAGTTTGAAAGTGAAAAACAAACTCAATCTGGTTACTTAAGTATGCGTACCCATTTGCATACTTAGGTAGGTTACTTTCTAAAATCGGTTTGTTAAAACATTTATATAATAAGGAATGCAATCTTTGCAAACCGTGGATATAATGTTCATGAATCAATTTGAGTGAATCAAAATCGATTTTGCTTCGATTGTATATTTTATTCTTCTATAAGATATAAGCAATTGAATAACTCTCTAACTAGTTCATTTGAGTCATTTGAACTAGTTATGGTGAAGATGAATAAGGTTTATATGAAAGTACTCATATGTCTAACCATTGGTTAACTATTGTTGAACCAACAAAGAGTACACGTTTAGGTATGGTTGCTTAAACCTAAACGAAGTTACATTTCATTTGTGTATAACAAGCTAAGTTTGATCGAATGGTTGAAAGATATTAGCTTTAATATAATCAGGTTTTCATCTAACGGTGAATATTAAATGCTTTGTTACCAAGGTAACTTAGATTGTAAACCCTGATTTGAAGACTATATAAAAGAGAACTCTAGCAACCTGGTACAAAAAACTCTAAAAATTTAGAAAACCTTGTTAAACAAATGAATTCTTCTCTAAACATACCAGAAGATTTATTCCCAAAAGTCTTTGTAAACAAAGCTAATATTCTACCAAAGAAGAAGATAGACTGGAAATGGGTTTTCATTGGGAGATTGTGCAGTAGAATATCATATGAAACAAGAGAAATATCAAGATTCATCAACAACAACTGGGAGCTACAAAGAAATGCTGAAATTTCTCTTTGGAAAGAAAGAAGAAATTATTATCAAATCAGGTTGGCCAGTAATGAAGATTATAAGGTTTTCAGGAAAGGAGGAACAAGAGGAATATTTTACAAGCTCATAGTTCTAACTGAGGTGCCACAAGCATGACTTGATTTCATTGATGAAGATAACTTCTACAAAGTCTGCATTTGGGCTTTGGTTAAAAGAATTCCAACTCACATTGTTCCTGATATTAGAAACTTGATTGGTCTAGCAGGAGTCTATCAGGGATCGAGGAAATCCTATGGAAGAGATGATGATGAGAAAAACATTGAAGTCCAGATAACTATAGATGTTACTAAGGCCCTAAAATATGGCATTGATGCTTATGAGGATGAAAACACCTCCCACATGCTTGAATTAGCTTATGCTCTTAATGGCATTTCCTTTGGTAAAATCTGCAGAACTCTTGATCATCCTGGTCCATTGTGCGTTGAAGAAAAAAGTACTCAGAAAACCCCAAACATTCAATACACCTCTAATTCTGGAAACATTTTCCCTTCAAGTTCCAACACCCCCTCTTCATCCAACAAAACTATCACCCCACCTACTAGCCCCAAGAAATTACCTACCATAAACTACTACACTGATAAAATTGGTAAGGAAGAATTTGCGTTTCAGATGAGTAAGGCTCAACATCAGACTATTCTTAAAAATCATTGTGAAGAATTGGATGGACCTCCACAACATCTGATTTTTCAAGCTGGTTTAGACAAGCCTATCACAAAAACCATTCCAACCACCAATCTTGAAGTCATAGCTTGTCAGAAGAAGCACACGAAGTTGTTAGAGAACCACAGAAGCAAAAATTATAAGGGGAAAACAAAACACAACATCAAAGCTGCAGCAAGAAATAATATCTCCTCAGTACCCTTACCCACAGAACTTGAAAAAAACTTAGAACCCGCATTCATTTTCCCAAAAACCAATACAGCTCTCCAACTTCATAATGCAGTTATTGAACTACAAAACTTCCCTACCTTAGCTAATATTCAAAAGTAGATGATGGAAGAACACAATAAACAGAAAAAGCTCTTATGGGAAAGGAGAAGAAGTGAACTGAATTTGAAAGTTGTTGATGCTGAACATCACCCTCAGTTGGTTGATCCCAAGAGGAAAATTTACAATTTGTCCAGTCAGTCGGGGTATCTTGATATGCAATGGGAGGGACAACATTCATCTAAGAGGAACAATACTCAATATGACCCATTGGAGGAGGAACATATGCCAAGCAATACTGCTAGTAATCTGGAGGGAGCTAACACATCTGTATCCAACCAGGTAATTCACAACCAACCCCTAGTTGAATTTATCATTCATATTACTTTAGTTATGACAATTGATCTTAAGATTACTAAAGATTATACATATAGGAATCTATGCATAAGCTTAGGATACATAATCACTATTTTCTCATACCCTACCATTTCATACTTTTGGCAGTTCTATTCGATAATTGCTTGGAAATGTCAAGGCTTAGGACAAGATGACACTATTAGATACCTAGATAACATGTTAAATAAACATAACCCTGAGATCATTTTCATTTCTGAGACTAAACAACAGTCTAGATATCTTAAAAAAATCCTTAGAAATATAGGATTCACAAATTTTTGGTTTGTTGAACCAAAAGGAAAAGCCAAAACGGCTGGAGGCCTTGTTCTTGCTTGGAAAACCAACTTAGATGTCACTATTGAGGATTTCTCTAACTACCACATTAATGCTACCATCAAACCTCTGCATGGAGACCCTTGGCTTTTTACTGGCTACTATGGAAGCCCTTTTACTACCAATGATAAGTTGCATTCCTGGAATATGATTGAAATTACTTGTGCTTCTAACACTCTACCTTGGTTGGTCATGGGGGATTGCAACTTTGTCCTACATGAACATGAGAAGTTTAGTCAACTCCCGATTAACCAAGCTGAAGCTGACATTTTCCTAAGCAAGATTGAAGAAGCAAACCTTTCTGATCTGAGCTATACTAAATGTCCTTTCACCTGGACAAATAAAAGAACTGGTCATCAACTCACTGAACAAAGACTAGACAGAGGTCTAGCATATGAATCTTGGCTAGATAAACAACCTAATACCACCATCTCAAACCTCACTACCATTGGTTCTGATCACAACCCCATCATCCTCAATACCAATCCAATTGGAAACATGGTCAAATCCCCTTCATATTTTTTGGCCCATGACTCAACCATGAAGATTGTAAGTAAAAACATTATAGATGACTGCTGGAAAGAAACTCATAAAGGTTCCCTAGCCATAAAAATAGCAAGAAAACTAAGAGATATAAAAGTCAGGTTGAAGAAGGGGAGCAAGGAAGTTTATGGAAACATAAAGACAAATCTAGAAAAAAGTATACAACATCTGGATTGGGTAACTAAAAATCAGTTCAAACCAACAAGAGGGGCAGAGCTTAAAGAAGCAAGACTTCAAGTTGACCGCTGGCATCATGTTCAAGAAGTCTTCTGGAAGACTAAAAGCAGAGATCAGCACATCAAGTTGGGGGATAGAAATACTAGTTATTTTCACTTGGCTGCTAAGAAAAGATACAAAAGGAACAAGATTGACTCTATTCAAACGGAAGATGGCTTCTGGATACAAAACAATGCTGAAATCACCAACACTTTCACCAGTCACTTTTCTAATATGGCCACAGCTGAACCCATTCACATTAACCATTTCATCCTTTAGCTCATACCCACTACAATCACTGATCAGGAAAACCATACCCTTCTCAGAACTCCTGAACCTTTGGAAATTAAAAACATTCTCTTTAGTATGGATGGAGATAAAGCCCCGGGTCCCAATGGCTTTCCCCCAAATTTCTTCCAAGCCAACTGGGACATAGTGGGGGAAGATATCATTCACATGGTCCAAATTTTTTTCACAACTGGACATATCCTTAAAGAGATGAACTCCACATTCATTTCCCTCATTCCCAAAACTGAAAAACCTACCACACCAGCTCATTTCAGACCCATTTACCTATGTAACACAACCTACAAAATCATTTCCAAACTCATTGTTCAGAGACTAAAACCCATGTTACCCAAAATAATATACCCATTTCAATCTGATTTTCTTCATGGAAGGCAAATATCTGATAATATATCCATAGCTCATGAACTTATTCATCATATGAACACCAGAAAGGGAAAAAAAAGGAAATAATGGTTTAATGGGTATAAAGATTTATTGGCAAAAGCCTTTGACAGAGTGAACTGGGAATTCCTCCTTCAAGTTTTAGCTCAAATGGGTTTCAGTTCTCATTGGTGCAACCTTATTCATCAGTGTATCTCCACCACTAGCATGGTTGTTCTTGTTAATGGTTCTCCAGGAAAATTCTTCAAACCCTCTATAGGCCTAAGGCAAGGAGACCCTCTTTCCCCATATCTTTTTATCTTCTGCATGGAAGCCCTCTCCATATATCTAACTCATGCTGAGAACCATCAACAAATTCATGGAGTCAAAATTTGTAAAGATGCTCCAGCTATCAATCATCTTCTCTTTCCTGATGACTGCATGATATTATGCTAAGCTAATATGCAGGAATGCAAAAACCTCGTACACATCTTCAAGGAGTTTGGAAACTCTTCTGGTCAGCTAATAAATTTCTCAAAATCTGGCATCTTCTTCAGTAAGAACACTGCTCCAGATATTGCTGATAGTATAAGTAACACTATGAAGGTTCAAAGGATTAATACAACTGACAAATATCTGGGATCTCCTCTTTTCACTACTAGGAGTAAGGTCCAAGATTTCAATCCATGTGTTGAAAAACTTAAATTCAGATTTGCTGGATGGAAGACAAACCTCTCTACTACTGGGAAGGTGACAATGATACAATCAGTAACATCTACAACAAGTATATACCAAATAAATTGCTTCAAAATTCCTAAGGCTATCTGTAAGGAGATCAATGTCATTCAAAGAGATTTCTTCTGGAATAAAGAACAACACAAATCCAAAGGTGTTTATTACTTTGCTTGGGAAGCATTTAACAAACCTAAAGAGCTGGGAGGTCTGGGATTCAAGAATATGGAAATTTTCAACATGGCTATGCTTACTAAGATTGCTTGGAGCCTATGGAGCAACACTATGAGGGCTTCTCATTACCCCAACACTGAGGTCATCAGAATAGCTACAAAACCAAAACATACTGACTCTTGGATCTGGAAAGGAATTCTGGAAGGCATAGCCCTGATACAGAAGTATTACACTTGGAAGGTGGGAAATGGTTGGGAAATTCACATTTGGGAAGACATATGGATTACCAATCATCATGAAAGACTTAATAAACCCAACCTATGTCCAGAAAACCTCATAAATGTCAACCAACTCTTCAATACCTATGGGGAGTGAAACATAAACATTCTAAACCAATGGTTCACAACTGAAATCCAAAGCCTTATACTTCAAACACCCCACTCCCAAAATGAGTAGGATAAAGTCATTTGGCCCCTCACCTCCAATAACAAATTCTTTGTCAAATCTCTATATGACAGGCAGATTCAAGAGAAATATGCAATGAACATTCAAATAGCCCCTTGGAGTAAAATCTGGGATCTTGATACCAACCATGCAATCCAGCTATTCATCTGGAAATATGCACATGGAATTCTACCACTACGGGAAAAACATCGATTAACTACCCCGGAAATCAGTTGTGGTACCATATAAGACGACGTTTATCTATAGGTTGCACAAGGGGGGGGGGGTTGTAGAAAGTCTTCAATTCTTTGCAACTCGTCAATAATAGTCATAAACACAGTTGTCGTTCCATTGTATACCACGCTTTTTTCAGTTGTGAATGTCTTTTGAAATTTCTTCTTAATGCCTAACACAACTCTTATCGGGGTTGTGAAAATAACTCCTACACTACACTTGTTGGGATTGTAGAAATTTCTTTGACAACTATGGTTAAGAGTTGTATGTGAATTATTTGACAACAATTGTTTGAGTTGTAGGATACTTATTTGACAACAATGGTTAGAGTTATATGTCATCTCATTGACAACATCTGCTTTAGTTGTATGTCACTTCTTTGACAACTTTGGCTTGCATTGTATGTCACTTCTTTGAAAACTATAGGAAGAGTTGCATGTCATTTCTTTGACAACTCTAATTCTGAGTTGTGGTACATATTCGATTTGAAAAAAAAAAAATATTAAAAAATATTAAATTTGTAATACTTTGATAACCATGAAAGACGATCAGATTTTCAATTATAATCACTATTGTTTGTTACTATAGAAGATCAGTTTAACATAACTTCCGCACAAAAAAATAATCATAACACTTCTGGTTTAGTAAAACCCTTCTAGCTATTATTTCTCAGCTTCAAAAATCATCTCAACCCTTGGAATCCTATTGTGGTGACATTGTGACTGCAAGCTTCAAAGACTAATCCCAAGTATAAGTTTTTTAGCCATACAACCTGATCTGCAGCTGCAAATGTCTCACAGATTCATTGCTCAATATCAGTACCAATTTCAGCTTTACCTGAAACACATCGTCGCAGCCATTGTGACCACCGGAATCTGAAATTGCTCTACAACTTCATCTCTTCATCTCCACTGCAATCCATTCATTCATACAGTTCCAATTTCATGTCAACTCAATCACCAGCTCAAGACCATGTTACAATCCTAGCCTGCAATCATCACAATCTCCCAGTAGCAATATCAATCTCCGTCAATCTCACCGCAACGCACCTGCAGTTTCATTGCAACCAAATAACATCATCTTCCTTAGCAAAATTCATTCTTCAGCACCGCCAGAACCTACCTGCAAACCAACTCTTCAAGGCTGCTCAAACCACCTGCAACTTGGATTCAACTCAGTCATTTCTTCCTTGTAGCAAGTGAAGCAGCTAAGGATCAATATGACATGTATAGACAATTTACAATAATCAATACAGTTTCTCAATAAACTTGAAAGGAATTCTATGTAAAAAAAAAAAAATACTTGCCAAAAATAAACCCATATAAACTTGATAAGTGATATAATTCAAAACCCTCATATTCAGCTCGAAACTCGTATTGGGTTAGTATCCAATTTTCCTAATTCATTCATGACTCTAAAACACACTCAAATCTTAGGGTAATAGAAATACAGAAAGTGGCAAGGGAGAAATACAGAAAGTGGCAAGGGGCAATCTTAGCTGAGCACAAAATATAACATTGGGGTGTAATACAATGTTTCCGGACCCCATAAAGACGGAACATCCTATACTTTACCAAATCATCATGGTAACCAGTTATTATTTGTCCTTACATTGACATCTGGGTGTTCCTACAACACATAAAAATCATCCTAGTAATGGAACAAACAAACATATCAGCTACGAACATTTGTTTATCAGTGAGATCCTGGTTGTGCTTATTCACAACAGAAAGTCTTCAATTCTTTGCAACTCGTCAATAATAGTCATAAACACGGTTGTCGTTCCATTGTATACCACGCTTTTTTCAGTTGTGAATGTCTTTTTAAATTTCTTCTTAATGCCTAACACAACTCTTATCGGGGTTGTGAAAATAACTCCTACACTACACTTGTTGGGATTGTAGAAATTTCTTTGACAACTATGGTTAAGAGTTGTATGTGAATTATTTGACAACAATTGTTTGAGTTGTAGGATACTTATTTGACAACAATGGTTAGAGTTATATGTCATCTCATTGACAACATCTGCTTTAGTTGTATGTCACTTCTTTGACAACTTTGGCTTGCATTGTATGTCACTTCTTTGAAAACTATAGGAAGAGTTGCATGTCATTTCTTTGACAACTCTAATTCTGAGTTGTGGTACATATTCGATTTGAAAAAAAAAAATATTAAAAAATATTAAATTTGTAATACTTTGATAACCATGAAAGACGATCAGATTTTCAATTATAATCACTATTGTTTGTTACTACAGAAGATCAGTTTAACATAACTTCCGCACAAAAAAATAATCATAACACTTCTGGTTTAGTAAAACCCTTCTAGCTATTATTTCTCAGCTTCAAAAATCATCTCAACCCTTGGAATCCTATTGTGGTGACATTGTGACTGCAAGCTTCAAAGACTAATCCCAAGTATAAGTTTTTTAGCCATACAACCTGATCTGCAGCTGCAAATGTCTCACAGATTCATTGCTCAATATCAGTACCAATTTCAGCTTTACCTGAAACACATCGTCACAGCCATTGTGACCACCGGAATCTGAAATTGCTCTACAACTTCATCTCTTCATCTCCACTGCAATCCATTCATTCATACAGTTCCAATTTCATGTCAACTCAATCACCACCAAGACCATGTTACAATCCTAGCCTGCAATCATCACAATCTCCCAAGTTAGCAATATCAATCTCCGTCAATCTCACCGCAACGCACCTGCAGTTTCATTGCAACCAAATAACATCATCTGCCTTAGCAAAATTCATTCTTCAAAGACCGCTTAACCTACCCGCAAACCAACTCTTCAAGGTCGCTCAAACCACCTGCAACTTGGATTCAACTCAGTCATTTCTTCCTTGTAGCAAGTGAAGCAGCTAAGGATCAATATGACATGTATAGACAATTTACAATAATCAATACAGTATCTCAATAAACTTGAAAGGAATTCTATGTAAAAAAAAAACTACTTGCCAAAAATAAACCCATATAAACTTGATAAGTGATATAATTCAAAACCCTCCTATTCAGCTCGAAACTCGTATTGGGTTAGTATCCAATTTTCCTAATTCATTCATGACTCTAAAACACACTCAAATCTTAGGGTAATAGAAATACAGAAAGTGGCAAGGGAGAAATATAGAAAGTGGCAAGGGGCAATCTTAGTTGAGCACAAAATATAACATTGGGGTGTAATACGATGTTTCCGGACCCCATAAAGACGGAACATCCTATACTTTACCAAATCATCATGGTAACCAGTTATTATTTGTCCATACATTGACATCTGGGTGTTCCTACAACACATAAAAATCATCCTAGTAATGGAACAAACAAACATATCAGCTACGAACATTTGTTTATCAGTGAGATCCTGGTTGTGCTTATTCGCGACTTTGGAATTTTCCCAGCAGGAGTTAACTGATTATTCCTCAACACAGGGATGAGTATATATTGATATATGCAAGTGAAGATATCGAGTGTAATGTATCACATTATCCATAATTCATTTGATAAATGATGCTGAAGTTTTCCAAGTGAGAAATAAAAACATGAGCAGATCTTGTCAATCCCAACACTTGACGAAGCTTTATCGCATAAATCACGACTCCTTTGCAAAGCTTTCACCATGCACTAAAAAGAAATGCAGGAACGCTTGTGTTAATAAAGAAGCCATATATGAATTGGATATTCCTGAAATTTTTACAGTAGATTATCTATAGGTTTATAAACAACATACAAAAATTTCATCTTTATCCAGTAAACGGGTAATGAGAAATATCATAAATACTAAACTTTCCAGGGTCTGAATTCTGCACATTGCAGCTGCAATTCATTCAATCTTCGAACTAGTAAACGTAACCCGATTTTCCTGAAATTTTGGTGGCACATACATCTCGCAATGACGCATTATCCTATAAATTTTCATTACAATCGGACCACAGGATCCAAATTTATAAGTATAACAAAGACATACATATCATGTGGATCACATATTCAAACACGAATTGGCATAAGCAGGGGTTCAGAGTTGACAATAAGTGTGAGAAATTTAGAGTGGGAGATAACAGAATGTGGAAGGACATACTGAGATGAAACAGTAGCAATGGCTGAACCAATTACACCCAGATCAAATGTATACATAAGAAATGGAAACAAAAATACAGCCACAAGGTTGCCAACTCCTGCACATAGATTAAGATATCAGTTGGGAAAAAATGAAGAGTGAAATACACAGCAATTTATATATTCTATATGTCTAACAAATATGCAAGTAAACATTATTGATGACAGTGAAACATGATTGCCTAGACAGAACAAAGGAGTCTTATATCTTTAAAACCACAAAAGATGCCTTGAAGTGCTAAAGACATAACGACTGCAGGAGCACCAATTGCCCTCAGTTTCAGAAATCTTTCTGCTGGAATCCGTCTATGATAAAAAGCTTATTTTGATTACTATCAAAGAGAATTTGACTGTGACGATTTCTAATTCTAGAATCTTTATATACAAAATCACAGTAACGATTACATCGACCAATCAGAGGCGGTGGTGGATAAAATCAGAGGGGAAGGAGGGTTTTGACTTCTAAGGATTATGAATCCTGAAGAATCTAACTCGATTCTCCTCCTTTTCTTACTCAAATTTCTTAATTTCATTAACTAATAGATAAATAAATCAATCCAAAAAAATATTGAAAAAATAAAAGAAATCAAATTGGGGGTTTTAGAGGATTTGAGAGTAGATGGGAATCCATTAAGGAACCTCTTTCTCTCCTCTTATTCTAACCAGTTGATAAGAATTTGAAATTCATGGAGTTTTTGATGAAACTGTTCCCGAGTTTACTTCATTCTCCCTGCGAACGAAACTTCTTCTCACATCAAATCTCAACAAAACCCCATACCATCTTCCGTCTTCATGTATCCAAGGCATCTACTCACATCAACTCTCAACAAAAACCCCATGGAAACCATACAATCTCTTTACTGCGTTTACTTCCATCTTGATTCACAAAATCAGATCCAAACAAAATCAATAGTAAAAAATCTAAAAATGAAGACTATGAAATTAGAGAAATTGGTTATGTTCTCCATCCTTATTTCAAGATTGACCTGAAGAGATTTGATGGGAAAAAGAAGATGTTTCCTCAAACCCTTAAAATTAAAAACCTAAACAAAACCCTAAGTTAAATTTTTTCTTTCTTAATAATACTCATAGATTTAAAATCTGGAAGAAGATTCAGGCTTCCGGTATGTGGAGAATGGGAAAAATGAGTGAACTAATCTTTACCGATTACTCTCTAACCCGATCTCTTTCTTATTCTCTCACAAAAAATATTTAAGCGGTGGTCATCCGTGGAGGAGGAAAAGATAGGTGTTCTTGGGAGAGGAAGAACGATCGAAACGGGTAGAATATAAAATTAGAGTTCGAGTGGTTGAGAGAAAAAAAAATTAAAAAAAAATTTAATGAATCCGAAGGAAAGATCTAACGGACCACGTTTTGTTTGATCAACCATACGGATTAAGAAAAGATCTGACGGGTGATATTGTATTTGGGATGGTCATACGGATTGAGGTCTTTGTGCTTTCTCTTTGTGTTGATACGAACTCATGTTTTCGGTTTAATCATCAACCTTCGACATGAAAAAAAATCCAAAAAAAATATTAATAAATTTAGGACATCGTTCTCGATATTTTGATCTAAAAACATCTAAAAAATGTATAAGAATGAATCGGGAAAATGAAAAATGAATTCGATAATTGGTGTGTTTCTTTGTGCTTTCTCTTTAATACGAACTCATGCTTTCTTTGTGTTTCGAACTTCAAATGTAGTATACCAACATAAAAACAATGAGCCAAGAATCTCCGGGAGGGTTCTAACTTCAAACTTAGCATGATATATCATAGAAATCGATAAATATGAAGCTCAATGTTGATTCGAACTTCAAATGTCGTATAAAGACAAACAAACTATAAACCAAGAAGCTCAGAGAGGGTTCAGCCTTCAAACTTAGCAGGATACATCATCTAAATCGATAAATATGAAGCTCAGTGTTGATTCCAACTTCAAATGTGGTATAACGACAAATCCATACATTTACATGTAAGATTCCTTCGGAATATCCCCCGAAACCTTAAAGAAACAATATTCTGGCATATCGTTTACATACCCTGGATCCGTGATCGAAACCTGGCCGGGAGTAGACCATTATAAGTCGGAAACTTGGTAATAAGAACGATGAATCCATCCATTTACACGTAAGATTCCTTCAGAATATTCCCCGAAACATTAAACTAACCATATTCTGGAATATTGCATGCATACCCTGGCTGCGAGATCGAAACCTGGCCGGGAGTGGACTACTATAAGTCGGAAACTTCGTAAGAACGATGAATCCATCCATTTACAGGTAAGATTCCTTCGTAATATTCCCCGAAACCTTAAAGAAATCATATTCTGGCATATCGTTTGCATACCCTGGCTCCGAGATCGAAACCTGGCCGGGTGTGGACTATTATAAGTCGGAAACTTGGTAAGAACGATGAATCCATCCATTTACACGTAAGATTCCTTCAGAATATTCTTCGAAACCTTAAACAAATCATATTCTGGCATATCGTTTGCATACCCTGGATCCGAGATCGAAACCTGGCCGGGAGTGGACTACTATAAGTCGGAAACTTCGTAAGAACGATGAATCCATCCATTTACATGCAAGATTCCTTCGGAATATACAGAGAAACCTTAAAGAAACCATATTCTGGCATATCGTTTGCATACCCTGGATCCGAGATCGAAACCTAGCCGGGAGTGGACTATTATTGGTAGGCTCGGAAAGATACCTACTATTGTGTATACTGCAAGTGCACAGTGTCGACAAGCAACACAGGGCAAGCACAGGTCGAACCACAGAGACTTGGAGAGTGTAGAAGTTGATTCTAAATCCTGATTCAGAGAGTAACCAAAAGGGGTTTGATTTTGTCGATATGACGATATGATTTTCAAGTGATTGAAATAATAAAAGTAAAAGATGCAAATAACAAGATATGTAAACAATGATAATATGGATACTAGGGTATTCAAATCCACCAATAACCTATGATATGCATTCAACTTGTAATATTATTCTTGTCCTTATAGTAGATTCAAGTCTACCGTATAACTAAGGTGTTTCTCCAATGGATAATTTAATCACAACTAAAGTATTTCTCCAAAGCATTAATTGTCTAATTAAGCACAACTAATCTAAAGATCAATATTTGGTTAAGCATGAGTTGTAGCATAATCAACATAGAGATATTCTAACTACAATGGATACATGGCATACATTGTGAGAGCAAGATGTTGAAAAACTTGGATTAAATTATATCTTTAAACAATTCTAAACTTTCAAGAACAAGATACAAGATATGAATACATACCAATGAGATTAGGGCTTCATCTAACCCTAGTAAATGAAACTAGAACATGAAGAACATTACAACAAAACTTAAATTTGATAAACTAACATGAACAAGCTATTCTTGGATGATTTTTCAACACAACAACCCTCTCTATTTATACACAAAAATTCTCTCTCACTTGGATTCGAATTTTGGCAATTATTTACTCAACAAAACATGTTTTCTCACTTGATGGATGTTTTGGAATACAATGGGGTGAGGTGGATGTTTTGGAATCCAAGTGAGAGGTGGATGTTTTGGAATCCAATGGGGTGAGGTGGATGTTTTGGAATCCAATGGTGGTGAGGTGGATGTTTTGGAATCCAATGGGGTGAGGTGGATGTTTTGGAATCCAATGGTGGTGAGGTGGAAATGGATTTGGGTCTTGGGTTTTGGATCATGGGTTTTGGATTATGGGTAGTTTAATCCCATGTATTGTAAACAGGTTGCCACTAATGCGAACGGGTTGCAACACTTCCAACTTTCTTCTCTTTTGTCTTCTCAATTCTTCCAAGCTTTATTTAGTACTTAAAAACACAAAATTAATTAATACAAATATTTATTCTTGAAGATGGTAAAAATGCAGAATTTGGGATAATATATGACTTTGAAGCGCGAAAGATGAGTTAAGTGCCAATGAAAAGGTGTATGAATATGCAATATTTGGCACTCATCAAATACCCCCAAACCTGAATTTTACTTGTCCTCAAGTGAAACAGATATCCATAAATCCTAACTATACCACTGTCGCTGGTCTCTCGAATGCATTTAGCGTATGCATCAAGCCTTTAAACCCCTAGGTGTCCCTAGTGGACGAGTTGTAGTCTCGTGAGGGCCTACCAAAGATGTACCCACAAAACCTTCTCCAAATTCAGAGCATCCATAGAAATGCCTTCGTCTTCGGTCTTCAACTGTAGATGATGAACTTCGGAATTTCGTAGAACCTTGATAATTTGTAACCATTTTTTTTTAAGACCCGCTACACAGCTGATCATCATATTTTTTTAGTGACCCGCTACACAGCTGATCATCATTTTTTTTTAGTGACCCGCTACACAGCTGATCATCAGATACCAAACACAAGACCCGCTACACAGCTGGTCATCATACAAAAAATTTGATTTTTGATTTATTTATTTATTTATTTTTTAATAAAAGACTAAAAAAATCTATATGCAAAACACTACAAAAAAAATCCTACAAAAGACCCGCTACACAGCTGGTCATAGAAAAGAAGAAAAAAAATGCAAAAGACTACAAAGGATCCTACAAAAGACCCGCTACACAGCTGGTCATAAAAAAAATGCAAAAGACTACAAAAGAAAAAAAAATCCTACAAAAGACCCGCTACACAGCTGGTCATCAGAAATTTTTTGATTTTTTTTTTTTGATTTTTTTTTTAATAAAAGACTAATTTGATTTTTTTAATAAAAGACTAAAAACTCTATATGCAAAACACACCCCCAAACCTAAATCTAACATTGTCCTCAATGTTTCAAAAGATGATAATAACACATATCAAGAGAACAAGGTAGAGAAGATTTAAAGGAAAGAGATTACCCGATGCAGAAAGGGTGGTGCTAACCATAATTGAATGAATGCTTTGAAAGCAAATAATATGAGCGCAAGAAATGTTTTTTGGTTAGCACACAAATATATCAACAAGATTCAAAATTTTACCTACTAGATTATACAATGATGACTCACCATGTACCAACAATCTAAAAAGTTGAGGATCAACCCAAAAGACGTAGTGCGGAAACATCAACAGCCTTACACAATTATAACAGGACAGCAATGCAAGTGAGATCGCATATGTGAATGAGTTACCCCAAACCTAGATTTTTCAATAGATATATTTTTGGGTACAAAATCTAACAATTTCAGGGGTGCACCATGCACAAGATCTAGTTCAAAGTGGATTTTGTCAGGGATGGATGGAGAGACATGAGTGAACTCTAATTGTGGCTCATCAAAGGTATTATATTTAACTGCAAAATAGTCCAAGAGGACTTGAGAGGCACATAGTTCCAATCCTAGATTAGGTACTCTTAGAAAAGTAGGTTTAACAATAACTTTACAAACCAAATCTAGGTTGGGTGCAAGATTACCAGTTTGTGACATGGGCAGGGAGGTAGGCACATCTATAACTCCTAAATCATTTGCCAGTGTCGCAGCATGCTCACATTCATAGAACAATCCATCAAGACCCAAATAAGTATCATGCTCATCCAAAGTTTTATTCTCATGCATAGACAAATCCAAAGAGACATCACAATGTGACCCAGGCAGAGAATCAGAAACATCAATTATGTTTTTATGCATAAGATCATTAGTGTTGACAGGAGATTCAACATTACCTATGTGAGACACAAGTACAACATCATGCTCATGCTCATAAAACAAATCAATAAGCCCCAGTTCACAATCATCCCCTAGAACTTCAGTTTCATGCATAGGAATATCACAAGAAACTTCACACTGTGACTTAGACAGAGAATCAGACACATCAAAGTTATTTTCATGTATAGTATCATTGGTGTCGACAGGAGATTCAATATTTTCTAAGTCATACACAAGAAATGTGTCATGCTCTTGTTCACGGGACAATTGCACAGGCTCAAGATCAGTATCAGCATCACATGTATATGTAACACTAGAAGAAACATCATTCATTAAGGTCGAGGCAGAGAAGCCTAATGTCTCTGAACTCAAAGGTTCGACAATATTTTCAGTAAAAACATATTCTTCTAACATAACATCATCATCATCATCACAGAAATGCATTTCCTTATTTAAAATCATAGTATTTCTAGTCCCTTCATTTAAAACAGGTTCATATGCAATATCATCTACACAAGTAAGACTAGGCATACTATTTTCACATTTTATTTCATTAGGACAAACAAATATTTCATCCTGAAATTCCTCCTTTCCTACATTTTGTAAATGAATCAAATTCATTTTTAAAAATGCATTAAGTTGTTCAATGGAAGGAGAGTCTTCAACAGTAGGAAATTCATAATCAATGCTATATGGTTTATCATGCAATACACTCCTCCACATATTGAGAAGTACAAAATTGTTCAAATTCCCACTGTGGTGGATGATACATGTGTGCATGGTCATTAGGGTCTATAAAATACTGATCGCAACCTTCGAAAGGTTGATTATGGTCCCAATGACTATCAGCTTTGTAATCTGTTGGCATTTCATATTTTGGATTTTCATGATATTCTCTAGATTGCCTAAAATCATGCAAAATATAGCAATTCTCAGCAAGATGGCCTAAGCCTCCACATAAGGTACAAGCATAGATTTCAGATTGCATTTCTAAAGATGTGATTTTAGCTTCTAACTGATCCAAAAATGATGAATGTGAGGGTTGGGCACTGTCAAGATGTTCATTTTCACCCTGTGGTGGATGATACATGTTTGAATAGTTATTAGGGTCCATGTATTGATGCTCAGGACTGTGAAAATGTCCATAAAAATCCCTATAACTATTGACATCATGGTATGTTGGAGTTTCATAATGTGAAGCATGCCCGTAAGCAAGCTCTCTGATGGATTTGTTTCCATCCCCACCTGCAGACCAGAATCCTGACATGATCTCTAACTAGCACTAGGCTTGTTGCATAGATTGGGATGTACACACTGAAAACATACCAATATTTTTTTTTTCATTATTTTTTTTTTTTTTTTTTTTTTTCCAAGCCCGTTCTCTAATTACCTCGGGCATACATTAGAAAAACAAAATAAAAGAAGAAAAATCATAAACGGAAGGGAAGTTCTATGCAATCGCAAACAAGGCTGACTCTACCACATAAAACCTACTGATTTCTAGCAAACAAAAAGCATGATGGTTCCACTTAGATTGTTTTCTAGACCAGCTTCTAATCCTTCGAAATGGAATTCGTTACAATCTGAGCAAACTCCTCTGGAATCAATCCGAGTTTAAGTAAATTGAATAGAGGCGAGGAAGCTGCATGAGCTTTGATACCCAAGGCCTCACCGCATTCCAAGGCGGCTAAATCACGCATTCAATTTACAGAAACCGTCATGAACTTCGAAGTATGCTTAGAGAGTAACCAATATTTTTCGAACGACTCTCCTACTAAGCTCGTTACCTTATAGGTCTCGTTTTATTTCAAATTTTAATGCTTAGGTTCACGTTAGGTATTGTTTTCCTAAGGCGGGCAAGAAGAGAACGGTGATGAAATCCGAACCCTTATCTTGTATGGCCAGTCCTTGCCCTTTACTAGGAAAATAAAGCGGCCGTATTCAATTCCTCAACATATATGCAAACGAAGGAATACAGAACTCGCTAACAAGGGATTCGCGAGTGTTTCGACAAACTTACCTCCCGTTGCAGACCAGGGGATGAACGTTGTTGTCGACTCGGGCCACGACTCATATGTCATGAACGAACCCGAGGGGCCGAGGTGATATTGTAATCACCGTCCTTCTCTGCAAACAGTTGATATTTAATAATACCCTTCCGTAGGGTTTAAAAATAAAAAATAAAAATAGAATGTCCAAGTCCAAAGTAAAGTGCAAAAGAAAAAGAAAATTACAAGAGTAAAGGAATCCTAATACAAACTAAAAATAAATAAAATAAACTCTTTTTTTTTTTTATTAAAATAAAAACTTCTTCCGCTTTCTTTCGCTTCCTTTCCTTCGCCTTTACAACAGCTACTCAGGCACCTGTTGAGCTCAAAAGAGGTAGTTAGGGTTTCGAAGTTTTAAAGCAAAAGCAAAATAAAATAAAATAAATCAAAACAGTGAAATTGACTGTGAATAGTTGCGTTGCTACAGTGACAGGAGATAATTTATGAACAGTGACAGGAGACAATTTATGAACAGTGACTGAAGAACACGAAGAACGACACAGAGAATAACTGTCGTTGTTTAACAGTGACACAGTGAATAACTGTTGTTGAAGTGCGACAGTTTTATGCGACTGTTATGAGCGGGTGTTTTTTTTTTTCTGAATACGCTACAGTAACAGCGACTTTTGTACAGCGTTTTATCTACAGTAAAATGCTACAGTTCCAGGAGACAATTTATGAACAGTGACAGGAGATGAAAAATGAACTACACCACTACCGAGTCCCCGGCAACGGCGCCAAAAACTTGGTAGGCTCGGAAAGATACCTACTATTGTGTATACTGCAAGTGCACAGTGTCGACAAGCAACACAGGGCAAGCACAGGTCGAACCACAGAGACTTGGAGAGTGTAGAAGTTGATTCTAAATCCTGATTCAGAGAGTAACCAAAAGGGGTTTGATTTTGTCGATACGACGATATGATTTTCAAGTGATTGAAATAATAAAAGTAAAAGATGCAAATAACAAGATATGTAAACAATGATAATATGGATACTAGGGTATTCAAATCCACCAATAACCTATGATATGCATTCAACTTGTAATATTATTCTTGTCCTTATAGTAGATTCAAGTCTACCGTATAACTAAGGTGTTTCTCCAATGGATAATTTAATCACAACTAAAGTATTTCTCCAAAGCATTAATTGTCTAATTAAGCACAACTAATCTAAAGATCAATATTTGGTTAAGCATGAGTTGTAGCATAATCAACATAGAGATATTCTAACTACAATGGATACATGGCATACATTGTGAGAGCAAGATGTTGAAAAACTTGGATTAAATTATATCTTTAAACAATTCTAAACTTTCAAGAACAAGATACAAGATATGAATACATACCAATGAGATTAGGGCTTCATCTAAACCCTAGTAAATGAAACTAGAACATGAAGAACATTACAACAAAACTTAAATTTGATAAACTAACATGAACAAGCTATTCTTGGATCATTTTTCAACACAACAACCCTCTCTATTTATACACAAAAATTGTCTCTCACTTGGATTCGAATTTTGGCAATTATTTACTCAACAAAACATGTTTTCTCACTTGATGGATGTTTTGGAATACAATGGGGTGAGGTGGATGTTTTGGAATCCAATGGTGGTGAGGTGGATGTTTTGGAATCCAATGGGGTGAGGTGGATGTTTTGGAATCCAATGGTGGTGAGGTGGATGTTTTGGAATCCAATGGGGTGAGGTGGATGTTTTGGAATCCAATGGTGGTGAGGTGGAAATGGATTTGGGTCTTGGGTTTTGGATCATGGGTTTTGGATTATGGGTAGTTTAATCCCATGTATTGTAAACAGGTTGCCACTAATGCGCGAACGGGTTGCAACACTTCCAACTTTCTTCTCTTTTGTCTTCTCAATTCTTCCAAGCTTTATTTAGTACTTAAAAACACAAAATTAATTAATACAAATATTTATTCTTGATGATGGTAAAAATGCAGAATTTGGGATAATATATGACTTTGAAGCGCGAAAGATGAGTTAAGTGCCAATGAAAAGGTGTATGAATATGCAATATTTGGCACTCATCAATTATAGGTCGGAAACTTGGTAATAAGAACGATGAATCCATCCATTTACACGTAAGATTCCTTCATAATATTCCCCGAAACATTAAACTAACCATATTCTGGCATATTGCATGCATACCCTGGCTGCGATCAAACCTGGTCGGAGTGGACTACTATAAGTCGGAAACTTCGTAAGAACGATGAATCCATCCATTTACATGTAAGATTCCTTCATAATATTCCCCGAAACCTTAAAGCAATCATATTCTGGCATATCGTTTGCATACCCTGGATCCGTGATCAAAACCTGGCCGGGAGTGGACTACTATAAGTCGGAAACTTCGTAAGAACGATGAATCCATCCATTTACATGTAAGATTCCTTCGGAATATTCTCCGAAACATTAAACTAACCATATTCTGGCTTATTGCATGCATACCCTGGTTGCGAGATCGAAACCTGGCCGGGAGTGGAGTATTATAAGTCGGAAACTTCGTAAGAACGATGAATCCATCCATTTACATGTAAGATTCCTTCGGAATATCCCCCGAAACCTTAAAGAAATCATATTCTGGCATATCGTTTGCATACCCTGGATCTGAGATCGAAATCTGGCCGGGAGTGGACTATTATAAGTCGGAAACTTGGTAATAAGAATGATGAATCCATCCATTTACAAGTAAGATTCCTTCGGAATATTCCCCGAAACATTAAACAAACCATATTATGGCATATGGCATGCAAACCCTGGCTGCGAGATCGAAACCTGGCCGTGAGTGGACAACTATAAGTTGAAACTTCGTAAGAACGATGAATCCATCCATTTACCGGTAAGATTCCTTCAGAATATTCCCCGAAACCTTAAAGAAATCATTTTCTGGCATATCGTTTGCATACCCTGGCTCCGAGATCGAAACCTGGCCGGGTGTGGACTATTATAAGTCGGAAACTTGGTAAGAACGATGAATCCATCCATTTACACGTAAGATTCCTTCAGAATATTCTTCGAACACTTAAAGAAATCATATTCTGGCATATCGTTTGCATACCCTGGATCCGAGATCGAAACCTGGCCGGGAGTGGACTACTATAAGTCGGAAACTTCGTAAGAACGATGAATCCATCCATTTACCGGTAAGATTCCTTCGGAATATTCCCCGAAACCTTAAAGAAATCATATTCTGGCATATCGTTTGCATACCCTGGATCCGAGATCGAAACCTATCCGGGAGTGGACTACTATAAGTCGGAAACTTCGTAAGAACGATGAATCCATCCATTTACATGTAAGATTCCTTCGGAATATCCCCCGAAACCTTAAAGAAACCATATTCTGGCATATCGTTTGCATACCCTGGATCCGAGATCGAAACCTAGCCGGGAGTGGACTATTATAGGTCGGAAACTTGGTAATAAGAACGATGAATCCATCCATTTACACGTAAGATTCCTTCATAATATTCCCCGAAACATTAAACTAACCATATTCTGGCATATTGCATGCATACCCTGGCTGCGAGATCGAAACCTGGCCGGGAGTGGACTACTATAAGTCGGAAACTTCGTAAGAACGATGAATCCATCCATTTACATGTAAGATTCCTTCATAATATTCCCCGAAACCTTAAAGTAATCATATTCTGGCATATCGTTTGCATACCCTGGATCCGAGATCGAAACCTGGCCGGGAGTGGACTACTATAAGTCGGAAACTTCGTAAGAACGATGAATCCATCCATTTACATGTAAGATTCCTTCGGAATATTCTCCGAAACATTAAACTAACCATATTCTGGCTTATTGCATGCATACCCTGGTTGCGAGATCGAAACCTGGCCGGGAGTGGAGTATTATAAGTCGGAAACTTCGTAAGAACGATGAATCCATCCATTTACATGTAAGATTCCTTCGGAATATCCCCGAAACCTTAAAGAAATCATATTATGGCATATCGTTTGCATACCCGGATCGAGATCGAAATCTGGCCGGGAGTGGACTATTATAAGTCGGAAACTTGGTAATAAGAATGATGAATCCATCCATTTACAAGTAAGATTCCTTCGGAATATTCCCCGAAACATTAAACAAACCATATTATGGCATATGGCATGCAAACCCTGGATGCGAGATCGAAACCTGGCCGTGAGTGGACAACTATAAGTTGGAAACTTCGTAAGAACGATGAATCCATCCATTTACCGGTAAGATTCCTTCGGAATATTCCCCGAAACCTTAAAGAAATCATTTTCTGGCATATCGTTTGCATACCCTGGCTCCGAGATCGAAACCTGGCCGGGTGTGGACTATTATAAGTCGGAAACTTGGTAAGAACGATGAATCCATCCATTTACACGTAAGATTCCTTTAGAATATTCTTCGAAACCTTAAAGAAATCATATTCTGGCATATCGTTTGCATACCCTGGATCCGAGATCGAAACCTGGACGGGAGTGGACTACTATAAGTCGGAAACTTCGTAAGAACGATGAATCCATCCATTTACATGTAAGATTCCTTCGGAATATTCCCCGAAACCTTAAAGAAATCATATTCTGGCATATCGTTTGCATACCCTGGATCCGAGATCGAAACCTATCCGGGAGTGGACTACTATAAGTCGGAAACTTCGTAAGAACGATGAATCCATCCATTTACATGTAAGATTCCTTCGGAATATCCCCCGAAACCTTAAAGAAATCATATTCTGGCATATCGTTTGCATACCCTGGATCCGAGATCGAAACCTGGCCGGGTGTGGACTATTATAAGTCGGAAACTTCATAAGAACGATGAATCCATCCATTTACACGTAAGATTCCTTCGGAATATTCCCCGAAACCTTAAAGAAATCATATTCTGGCATATCGTTTGCATACCCTGGATCCGAAATCGAAACCTGGCCGGGAGTGGACTACTATAAGTCGGAAACTTCGTAAGAACGATGAATCCATCCATTTACATGTAAGATTCCTTCGGAATATCCCCCGAAACCTTAAAGAAATCATATTCTGGCATATCGTTTGCATACCCTAGATCCGAGATCGAAACCTGGCCGGGAGTGGACTATTATAAGTCGGAAACTTGGTAATAAGAACGATGAATCCATCCATTTACAAGTATGATTCCTTCGGAATATTCCCCGAAACATTAAACAAACCATATTATGGCATATGGAATGCAAACCCTGGCTGCGAGATCGAAACCTGGCCGTGAGTGGACAACTATAAGTTGGAAATTTCGTAAGAACGATGAATCCATCCATTTACAGGTAAGATTCCTTCGAAATATTCCCCGAAACCTTAAAGAAATCATATTCTGGCATATCGTTTGCATACCCTGGCTCCAAGATCGAAACCTGGACGGGTGTGGACTATTATAAGTCGGAAAATTGGTAAGAACGATGAATCCATTCATTTACACGTAAGATTCCTTCGGAATAATCCCCGAAACCTTAAAGAAATCATATTCTAGCATATCGTTTGCATACCCTGGATCCGAGATCCAAACCTGGCCGGGAGTGGACTACTATAAGTCGGAAACTTCGTAATAACGATGAATCCATCCATTTACATGTAAGATTCCTTCGGAATATCCCCCGAAACCTTAAAGAAACCATATTCTGGCATATCGTTTGCATACCCTGGATCCGAGATCGAAACCTGGCCGGGAGTGGACTATTATAAGTCGGAAACTTGGTAATAAGAACGATGAATCCATCCATTTACACGTAAGATTCCTTCAGAATATTCCCCGAAACATTAAACTAACCATATTCTGGCATATTGCATGCATACCCTGGCTGCGAGACCGAAACCTGGCCGGGAGTGGACTACTATAAGTCGAAAAATTCGTAAGAACGATGAATCCATCCATTTACATGTAAGATTCCTTCCGAATATTCCCCGAAACCTTAAAGAAATCATATTCTGGCATATCGTTGCATACCCTGGATCCGAGATCGAAACCTGGCCGGGAGTGGACTACTATAAGTCAGAAACTTAGTAAGAACGATGAATCCATCCATTTACAGGTAATATTCCTTCGGAATATTCTCCGAAACATTAAATTAACCCTATTCTGGCATATTGTATGCATACCCTGGCTCCGAGATCGAAACATGGCCGTGAGTGGACTGTTATAAGACGGAAACTTGGTAAGAACGATGAATCCATCCATTTACACGTAAGATTCCTTCGGAATATGAATAAAATTTAGCAGAAGAGTTTATACCTCTACGACAACTCTAATAAAGGTTGTCAATAGTGATGACAATTTTTTTTAGCAGAAGTGAGAAGTTTTTTGCAGAAGTGAATAAAATTTAGCAGAAGTGATAAAAATTTAGCAGAAGTTGGATTTTTTTTGCAAAAGTGATAAAAATTTAGCAGAAGTTTTTATACCTCTACGACGACTCCTAAGGGGGTTGTAGAAGGTGTATTTATCCTTTTTTTCCTTCAATATTTTTTTCCTTATCACTTTTTATAAAAGTAAATGTAAAATATAAGCAGACATGTAAATGTGGAAGGGTGGTTGGAATCCAAGTCTTAGACAGATAAGGTTTAGGTTCGATTCACCTTAGCCTCATTTTTTTTCAAAGTCAATTTTTCATTTTACAACCCTTGTAAAAGTTGTGAATATTGATCAGAAAAAAACACACAAAAATGACAATATTGAGAAACCGGAAGGATGGTTGATGACTTATGCTAACACGTATTAGGCTTGGGTTCGAATCTCTCAAAGAACATTTTTCAAAATCATTTTTTTTTTGATCTTCAACAACTCTTATGCGTGTTGTTATACAGTTATTCACTACCTTTAATATATGAGTTGTAAATTCTAAAGGTGGTCACTTCTCTCTACAACCCTTTTCACACAACAAGTTGTGGTTCTGATTCTCATCACTACTCTTAGGAACTAATTGGTCCTAAGAGTTGGACATATTTTACTTTGACAACTTTTGTTTGGAAAATGTTGTAAAACATGCCACCTTTTACAACTTTTAATTTACGAGTTGTCAATCTACAGTTGTAGATTACTAATTTTCCCGTAGTGTACCAACCAATGCCGAGACATCTAGCATCCTGACCTACATTGATCTCATATTCTCTTACTGCATAAATGGAATAGAGGATATAACACATGTTCTTATATCCTTCCCTGTTGCTTCTGAAGTGTGGAGGAAGATTTTTGAAGAACAACATCAACTCTTCATCAACTTCACCTCTTTTCATGATTGGCTCAACAACTGGTTTTAGGAAGATAATATAGATGCCATCTGGAATGAAACCTTTGCCACCATATACTGGCATATATGGAAAGTAAGATGCGACTGGGGTTTTATAAAGATCACTTCAACAGCCTATGCCACTGCTCAAGCTATTACCCAATACTTATGCAGTCATTCCAGGATTCACCAGAAACCAGGGCATATTCTAAACAATCTTTACTATCAGTCCAGCAACAATAACTCTCCACATGAGAATTATAGTCAACACGGACAAGCTTCTGACAAATTTGGAATCACTATTAGCATGCATGTTGACCCAGCTGATCTCCATCAGGCTACTAGTGATGCTCAAACTTATACTAGATACTCTCTTGTTACTATGTCTTATTCAGGTCAAATCCTAGGAACCATAAACTTCAAGGACTTTACAAATGGAATCAGCAGAGCAGAACGGTCAAGCCGAGGATCTGAACTAGCCCTGACCTGGGGGAAAACTATGTAGCAAGCTAACATCACCTTTGCTGCTGAGTTTGAGGATACTCTATAAGATATAAAAGATCAATACCAATGGGAAGTTCAACAAAGATTCAAAAGAAGAAACACATAACAACATGGCATCACCACCAACATACACACAATTGATTTTGTCCTAGTGAAACTCTCTAAAGTGACTACTCAACAAAACTATGCAGCAATCAACCTAGCCAGACTGTCCAGACAATCTTCTCTTTTCACCAACTTTTCTTGGAGAGGAACGAACTTATTTACCATCATGCATGCTCTAAACATTCCTCCTAATACTTATGATATGAATTATTGTAATAACAAGACCTATATTTTGAGAGATGACCATGTTGCTAGATTTAGCGCAAGCATCACTTTGGATGTAACCGGAAGTAGGCATCCTTTTTAGATGTCTCGACTTCTCTTTTTCGTGTAAAAAAAAAGTCATCGATAAAAATGGGATCCACCTTATCTTTCCCAAATAGCAATGCCAAGCTAGATCTCCTTGACACGGGATTATACCACAAGCCTCTTTACCTTTGGATTTGTAGCGGGTGGCATCCCATTCCATTCAAGGGGGGAAAAGGCTTGGTGGTTGATTCACGTTTTCTATCGTAGATACAACGAATCATTATTTCACGATTCCGAAATCATCATTACGGTGGGCCCGTATATCCAAAAAGAAAAACATACTTCCACATCTGCAGTCAACTAATTATTTCTTGCAGAGACCATACAGTGTTTTTCTCTGATAAGAGAAGCTACATCACTGGGCGTATCATCGCCATTCCAAAACTCACTAGTTATACTACCAGTCCTAGCCTATTTTTGCTAGATTATCATCTACACCATTGAGGTCTCTAACAACATGAGTACATACCCATGAGTTAAAGGTTCTCAATAAAATCTTGCAGTTCTTAATAATACTAATATTTTTCCATTTGACAGAACTTACACTGCCATTTATGGCATTTATTACATTTAGATTATCTCCTTCCAGGTGTAGATTTGGCACTCCTTTCACTTGTGCCATCCTTATTGCTTCATATGTTGCTACATCCCCTGCTTGTTCTTCATCATATGCTACTGCTTGAATAATGGCAGCTCCAACAGAGGTCCCTGCATCAGAAAAAACTATTAGACCACATCCCATAAGATTAGAATCTTTATGAAAGGATCCATCAAAATTAATTTTTGTAAATCCATTTTTTGGTGGGTTCCATCTTGCAGTCCTTATACCATGAGTACCACCAGTACTATTAGTATTTTTATGCATGTGAATTCTATTTCATTCCGTAGTGTCACTTTGCATATGTCTTTTAAAAAAATCTACCTACACCTGTATATTGTCAAAAACTTTTGTACATCTTAATTTCCAAACATGTCAAAGCATAAAACCAGCACCCACAACAAAATCAGTTTTAAGTTGTCTATTTACTGGTCCATTCTCACACCAGGATTCTATTTGTTCTTTTGAGTTCTTACCATTATACATCCCTGCAAAGGGACTATTCACATCAGCATACATATTCTTAGTCACATAACAATCTAGCAGGAGATGCTCTACTATTTCAATATGATTGTTACAAAGAGGGAATTTTTTATCAACACGTTAAACATACCTGCCTATATTCCCATTCACAGCAAGACAGTCATTGACACACTTCCATAGAAAATGTTTAGTTTTTAGTGGCAGATTGAGTTTCCAAAAATCTTTCCAATTAAAGTTCCCTTGGACTGGACCAAAAACTCTATCAGTTACAGCTCTATAAGCTGTTTTAACAGAAAACTCACCATTGTAGGATGGAGTCCATCTAAGTTCATCCACAACCTCTAAAGGGATCTTAATCCTGTAGATGTTCTTTACCGTTTCATTATCAAATAGAGCATGCAAAATAGGGACATTCCAATCATTAGTAGGTTGGTAAATTAATTGATTTACTGTACTAATATTGGCAGACATACAATGAGAATTAACCGAACCATTTTTACTTGGAACCCACCTATCTTTCCATATTGAGATTTTCTTTCCATTCCCAACCTCTCAACAGTAGTTCTCCCTAATGTCTTCTAGGCCTCTACAAATGCCTCTCCACACCCAAGGTCCAGATTTATCATTTACATAGTGAAGAGGATTGTCATCTGGGAAATTTTTATGTTTGAGAATCTGAACCCATAAAACATTAGTTTCCTTTAGCATCCTCCAAGCAAGCTTGTCCAGGAAAGCAGAGTTTATGCAACCAATTAATAATCTCATACTTACTGCAATCCCATTTATTATTTTTATTTTTTTGCAACTTAGCTATGGATTAAAAGAACTAACTTCAGAAGTTAGCAACCCAGTTTATAAAGAAAGTAGAGTCATTACGCGTGTTTGTAACATTAGATTTATCTACTATAATAGCATTGATAATATAAAAAGGAGGGGTGATGTGATGTGATGTCCTAATTAAAATTGTAGCTGAAATGTTTAGCTTCTTTTGCTAAAATGTCTGTTATGCTATTTGTCGATCTAGGTAAGAAAAATAAAACCTTAAAAATTTGGAAAATCACTAATTTTCTGTTCGACTTCGTCAATGATAGCTTGATTTAGCGAAGTGATGCAAGATTGTGTTGGAAAATTGGGTCAAGAACTAGAGGAATGGTGTACCCCTGACTTCAAGTCTCTTCGATTCTTTTGAGCAATAATTTGACCTTTCCCAATTAACTAGGAGAGCACAACATGCCTCTCGGATTATGCCTTCAAGATTCAATGAAGCCCTAACACCTTAATAGAAAATTCAAGGATTGTACTTAACCCGATCAAGAACAAACTATTTAAGGTTCTGATGATCTTATTAGAGAAGAAGAAAACAATGATGATTTTGATGTGTTTTCAAGAGAAACAACCACAAATATTTATAGAGATTTCATGTCTCTTGGAGGCGTATGATGATTGCCAAAAGACACTAAAAATGCGGGGTACCAAATACATCACTAACTTTTTCTTAGAAAACATGTATGGACTAAACCCAAATACAAAGAGTTACAACTTAATGAATCTCAATAGGAATTATATGAAGAGTTTATATCTCTTTCTCTCATAATCAATATGTATTCGGAAACAAGTCCATGAACCTGATTATACCGTGAGAGTTCTTGGGCGATTCCAAAGATCAATATCCAAGATCAATCAAATCGTATCCAACAATTACGATGGACTATCTACTTTGATCTGTGATATTTCAGTTTTAATCATCCGTATGAACCCTATGACCGAGGTTGCATAATTGATTGCATTGCTATGTGCAATTGCTGCCATGAGAGAGCAACTTGTAACTAGCTGCATGATAATAATGTTTACTGTTATAAATAGATAACGCTCTGAATTTGAGGAAACAACAAAGCGTTGTAAAGTTATTAAGGGGAAAAAAATTAAAAATTAAAGAAGATAAGGAAACTACAGATTTAAAAAAGAAATTGTTAGGCCAAGCACTATGGTACGACGTTTTCCTTCCTTATTCCCTATTTGTAGGTAACGGATATGGGTCATAAGGAAGTCTCATTATGGGCTGTAATTATCCTTTCACTATGCTGCGCAAAAAAATCAATTTCCGTATAAATAGTGTTAAACGTAAACTGAGTATCCAATTTTCTTTTTTCCCCAAATTTTTTTTTTCGTTGGAATACTTGTATAGGTAAAAAAGATAATTTAAGGTAGAAAAGCGAGATATAATAGGCAATAAAAAAAATTAGTAAAAAAAAAAAGTGAGAAAAGGAAAGTTTTAGTGTAAAATTTGGAAAACCAAAAATGGATACTTAGTTTCCATGTAAGAAGTCACGGATATTGAGTAGCCGTTTCAACTGCCAAACTGATACTCAGTTTCCATAAAGCAGAATTTTACTATGTTTCTGTACTATTTCCCTTCCCTATTACTTGGATAAGATCTAATTCAGTTTTAAATGTAGGGAAAGGATATCCTACTTAGAAAGGACATGATAGATCATAATAGATAGATTTTGAGAAATTTCCCTACATTTAGGAGATAGGAAAGGGAAATTATGCACTATAATGTGCAGAGCCATGAATTGACTAACCCTGACTCTAGCCCCTTAAAATCCCAAAATCCATTCAAAATCCCTTGATTTAATCCTATAATTTAAATTTAACCCACCAATATTAAATATTTAGTCTACTAAATATATATATTTATTAGATTTTTTTTTTTGCCCCCTCTATACCAATATTTGGTTCCGCCCTTAATGTTTGGCCTTAAGAATGTAATTTCAACAACCATGACCCGGAATCAAAAATTTCATTAAAAAGATTAAGAAGACCGTAATGTAAGACAAGAGAGGAAGGAGGGAGAGAACAAACCGAGATGAGCGTATCTTCTTGAGGAACTGCGATTAACCAATCCTCTTCTGTATCCAATTTATATATAAAAAGAAAAACACACCATTAAAATAAAATAACTAGCACTAGAGTACCCCGGGATTCCAAAAAAAAAAAACAAAATCGCACGAAAGAAACCTCTAGGTACTGCAACCAAACAACGGAGGCAGTAAGAGATAAATGGATCCGTAGACCCCACTGATTTTTGAAATTTGGCTAGATTAGGTTTGACTTGTTCATAAAAATTGTGTCAAACTAATTTGTGGTAATTGAATTTTTGTCATTACTTTTGATGATCTACACAAATATCCTTATCACATAATAATTTTGTCACTCTTTATCAATAAGCTCATCAGGGGCCCATCAATAATTTAGGGACTTCCAAATATACCCATTTTTTAATAATTTAGGGACTTCCAATTTCAGATCTAGAAAAAAAGATTTCTCTTTTCTCTCTTCCTTCCGACTACGGCCACCACCACCTTCTTCGTCGTCTCCTCCACCACCTCCACCTCCTACCACCAACGACACCACCACCACCACCTCCTAAATAATCTATTTAGATCGATATTCACCTTGATTCTGAATTAATCAACGAGAAACTGATCTCCAAAACCTAATCTCGAGCATCCGAAACGCTAGATTCATTTCGATTTCGATTTTATTTTTCTTGAAAAAACTAAAATCGATGATATTGGTGTTAGTTCTTAAATATTGCAAGCATCAATTAACAGATCTGCTTACCACCACCGATCCGCTGCCGCCACCACCAAAAAGGGGGGTTTTATGTTTCACTGATTTGTGGCTGTTTTTAATTTTCTTATTTGTGGTGTCTCATAATCTGCAAACAAATAAGAAAGCATCTTTAAAGGTAATTTGTATTTTGTATGGTTTATACTAATTTCATGATGTTTGTAAAGGTTGTTGATTTTAATTTGTAATTTTGATGTTGTGTTGGTGGTGTTAGTGGTGGTGGTAGCAGTTATTGTTGGTGGTGGATGTTGCGGTACTGATGTTGGTGTCTGTTGCTAAGAGATGAGTAGATATATATTTAGAATCTGTAATTTCTTGATTGAATTTGAGCTTTTATTTTTTTTGCTTGAATATTGAGAATGAGGAAATGTTTATGGTTTTGATTTGACAGAGCAAGAAAGTTTGACTGTTTATTGATATTTATTGTAGAACTAGGGATTTAACATTTCTTTTGTCTGATTAGATTGGTTCTCAAGGGAAGGTTTGGAGAATCCTACTTTACTCCTTTAGTGTCTCTAATATATTTTCAATTTTTACTTTTGCGAAATGCTGATGCTTGTGCAATAATGGATTATATTTGATTGTTTTTTTGTTTTTCAATTTGTAGGTTGCTTGCGTAATTGTCTGTAGTTGCATATAGGCAAGGATTATTACTTTAGAAAACCATGCTACTTGAACATTGCGTGAGCATAGGTAATATTAGTTTATAGGAAGCTAAAATGACAATGGTGGTGGGTCATTTAGATCGTGAGTGTCGATACCAGAAGTTAGTGTGCTAGTTGGTTTTCTTTTGTATCCAAACTTACTTTTGTTGCAATTTATAAAGGTTGGGGCTATTTTGCTAGATGTTTGTTCTCATTCCTTGAATGCATATAATACATCAAATTCTTAATTTTGAATTTCTTAACTAGTCACACCATAACTTGGGATGTTTGTGATCCATATATTTTGGATCAACAATGGTTGTTGATCCAACTGCAATGGATAAACATCCACTGTTGATCCAACTGAAATGGATAAACATCCATTGTTGATTCAACTGATATTGGTTGTGAAGCTGGTCTTGGAGATGTTGGTGTTTATGAAGCTATAGGTAATGAAATATGGTGGTTATCTGGGTTGAAGCAGGCAGTGATATTGGATCAACTATGGTTGTTGATCCATATATTTTGGATCAACTATGGTTGTTGATCCATCTATATGGGATCAACTACTGTTGTTGATCCTTTGAACTCATGTTTTGTAGTTTAAATCATGTAAATTTGTTCTAATGTTGAACTTGTGGTGCAATGGTAGCATGATCGACTCCATGTCAGATGATGCGTGTTCGAATCACGCCAAGTTCACTCCATTTTACATGGATAAACTATCATTATTGATCCAATTTTACATGGATCAACATCCATTGTTGATCCACTAAAATTGGATCAACTTCTATAATTGATCCTTTTTTCTTGGATAAACTAGATAATTTTCTACTGTTGATGGTTTTGTTGGTGGATCTGAAACTGCAGCTGATGAAGTGGTAGCATTTTTCCATCAGCATGGATAAACATCCATTATTGATCCAACTGCAATGGATAAATTGCTATTGTTGATCCAACTGCAATGGATAAACATCCACTGTTTGATCCAACTGAAATGGATCAACTACTTTTTGTTGATACAAAAATATTTGAACCAGTGGCGGCGACGGTGATGGTGGTGGCGGCGGCGGCGACGACGTACTTGTGGTGGCGGCGACAACAAACTAGTGGTGGAGGAGGACTAATGGTGGTGTAATGGTGGCGGTGAAGGAGTGGTGGTGGAATATTTGTGGTGGTGGAGGTTGGCAGGCGGTGGTTGTTGAACGGCGGTGGTGGTGGAATGGTAGTTAAATGTTGGTGGTGGTGGTGCTAGTGGTGGTGGTGAAGTGGTAGAGGAAGAAATTTGTTATATTTTGAAATAAAGAAAAATATTATATGAGTGAGGGTATTAAGGTAATCTAATATTAAATGGATAAGGTTATAAAAAAGGAGGGATATATTTATTGTTGCATAAGTATATATTTGTTGGGAGTTAAAAGTAGGGACATATAATTAATATACCCAACTAATTTATTCTCGTAAAACTGGATTAGGCTTGACTTGTTCATAAAATGATATATTTGTTATAAACGTCAGTTTATTATATAGATGTCCACTTTAGTAGGACCCCATTACTTGGGAACCAAGTATGTAACTCTATAAATAGAGTCCCAAACCTTTGTAAACATACACATTAGTAGAATTTCTCTCTCTCTTCTTCCCCTCTATTTTGTGCCTTTTCTTCTTTGTCTTCTATATCACAACACGTTATCATGCACGTTGCTCCACCAATATGAGCAAAGGAAGATTAATTACGATCCCTATCTAACCCTTTTAAATTGATTTTTCTTTTCTTCAATAATTTATTAACGGGATTTTAACTAAGTTTCCATTGGCTTTGTTTGAGGTAAGCACGGTACAATAGTATCTCATAAAAAGTGTAGCTGTATCAACAATCACTTTCCGGCTGTATACACATGTATATAGGTGGATTGAACTTTGAAGTCATTGTATATCTTGCGTGCACTGTATGCATAAGGCACACTGACGATGAGGACCCAAGGTGCTAATGCACATACACGGTATAGCTACAGTAAAACCTTATAAAACTTTTTATTTATTTGTTTACTATCTTATACTGTTTCACCAATTATGTGATTAGATATTTTTTTTTAATTTATCACGGAAATTACTTGTCATTGGTGTTTTACTTTTTATGTAAACATCCATGTATTCTTCTACCATGGATTTTAATGAATTTTATATATTTTTGCAACCCAACAACAAGAGATTTTCTCGAAGTTATTTTCGGGTTCAATTAAAATCCTATAGTTTCTATTCCATTCATGAAACTATAATCACCAAAAATTGGTGTATTCTTTCTCCTCTAATTTTTCTATTAAAGAAAAAATCCATCTTAAGATGGTTTACGGTTTCTATTCCCCTAATGAAATTGTGATCACCAATTTTCTTTGGTGTTATCACAATTTGATTACCTTCACGTTAATAATTCACATGCATGGTTGAAAAACCTCCGTCCAATTAAGTTTGGTATCTTCGTCTATTTGATGAAGATCATGTGATTTTTATGATTGGTTTCTATTTTTTTTTTAAAGAAACCATCTATCAACCACAAAGCGGATTTTCTCTAAAAATCATAACGATAATGATTTATATATTTTCTCAAAGAAATCAATTAGCCAATTAAGTTTGGTTTTTCCCTATCGATGTTAAAGGGATGTAGCCATAAAATATCGTTATTTTTACAAACACCAATTGCTGCATTCCTGAGGGATATTGAGAAATTTTTATTTTTATTATTTTTCTTCCTATTGCTAATCTCTTCCGAATAGTTATTACTGTTGAAATATAGTAGGACACAAAAGATCAATGGGTGCACACCCGGCTTGTTAGGCCATATAATTAGTCCTTGTAGTGACTATATCCATCTTGATATAATTTTCTTTATAACAAAGAATGTGTCCATAAATTTATTTTCAATGATTATCTCATCGACCCTATTGGTCACAAAATTATTGGAGATTTTATTTGTATATTTTTATTGTAGCCAATAAAATCCATGGTTGGTCTTTGATTAGTATAAACTACAATTTTTGGACATTTTTATGGCTCTTGAAGTCAATATCACTGTCCATCCTGGTATTCTTAAAAATCCATAAAATTATATGTCTCGAATTAATCGGATAATACTTTACGAAATTTATTTTCGTATACGAGATTAAAATATTTCCGCCATAATCAGGGGGAGACTATACACTATCAAAATCTTGTGTTAATTAACTTGAAAGTTATATTAATTTCTCTCCCATCACGATCAAATCGATTAAGGCTGTCATTATATAATCTTTGCGTGAAATGTCTCGTTGTGCTTTCATATAAGCTTTTGCCTCTTAAGAGGAAATCCAATCACATATAGCAACAAGCATTTTACAACAGGGTACAGATAGTACTCCAATTGAGTCTATCAAAATATGATTCACACTCCTATAGTACATATCTCCTCAATGGAAGATGGGGAGATTATAATGCCCGCGGGCGTCGGTACCAGTAATTTTGATTTTTTTCAAAGTATGCATACATTGGAAATTGTGTGAGATCATATAAACTAACCAGTGTCAAATATTCATTTAAAGTAACCACTACAAATAAATGGTGGTCTTGAACCCCTCTGCAGAGGAATATTGACTGTGTGATTGGTTGGCATGTAATCCATATTAGATTGGATTATTATAATTTCTCGATAACGCAATTTTGGATCCAAACTTAACACCTTAATTAACATGCCAAGCCTATTAATTATAGGTTGGTGTAGTGATATTGCGTCTTCATATGAGAAATATTTTCGTTGTAAAAACGATTTGAGGGTTTTTATTTATTTTTTATCAAACCCCAGGATTGGTTTAATAATCGTTCTCCCTATATGATGCATTTTGCGTGGTAGTCTTGAAGGACTCGTATTGCATTCACACAAGTGATTTTCTTGGAGAACATATTCAAATTTGTATTCTTTAGAGGATTCAAATTATATTTAGGCAGCCACTTGACTCGATTATGTCAGGTTTAACAATCATGTATGTGCTTTTATAAGTTTGTTACCAAACTGAAAATCTGGATTAATTAGTTGATGATATCAGCTTTATATATAGGTCTCTTGGGGAGTCCATAAAAACACAAAAATCCACGCTTTGGCAGCATAAATTCTTTTTTTTTTTATTATTTCTCTTTCTTAAATCTGCAGTTGGAATTATGCTAGCTTAAACTCTTCTTTAAGATAGGCTAGAATTATTATTTTGATGCTTTTCTTTTGTAAAACTCATATAATTGGGTTAGCATCCATATTTACGTCAAAAGTTGTACTCTTTTCCCTTCGTTTTAGGTTTTATCCCATGTGGTTTTCCTGACAAGGTTTTAACGAGGCAACATCTCATTGACGTTTGATTTTCTTTCAAAAATGTTGATATTTGTGCTCTTTTTCCTTCGTCCAAAATTTTTTCCCATTGGGTTTTATTGGCAAGGTTTTCGTGAGGCAATTTAATTCAACATGATGGTCATCCAAGGGGGAGTTGTATCAATTTGGTTGTTTAGTGGATGCCCATATTTGATTAAACCAAATCAACTTAATCATCTCCTAAGAATTTGGATTTCCTTCTAACAAATACGATTTTTGTTCACGTGTGATAAGGTATTCATATCTTGGCACTTTGTTGAAGAAACCACATCAACTATTTCTGCAAATCATCTCCAAGAAATCAGCAATCCAAGACGCAAGTACTTAATGTATTTGAAATGAAAGAAGCATGAAGACTCGAGAACACTACTATTATAAGACTAACACAAAAGAAGACTTCATCAACTTGGAAATTTCTCCCGAAAGCATTGCTATCTCCAACATTCAAGAAATTCGTTTATCGTAATTGGGAAGTGTCGATTCGAAGATTTGCAAGCCAAGATTTAAAAGAAGTACTTATGAGGGGGAGCATCATAGTGAAAGGTATTTTACTGGACTATCACGTTGTACTCTTTTTCCTTTGTCAAGGTTTTGTCCCACTGGGTTTTCCTTGTCAAAGTTTTAATGAGGCAACATATGCATGTCCAACTCTGTTCTAAGTTTTCTTATAATTGTACGCTTTTCCCTTCGATCAGGTTTTGTTCCTTTCGGGTTTTCCTGACAAAGGTTTTAACGAGACAATTAGCTTAGATACAGTGGTCATCTAGGGGGAATGTTATAAACGGCAGTTTATTATATAGATGCCCACTTTAGTGGGACCCCATTACTTGGGCACCAAGTATGTAACTCTATAAATAGAGTCCCAAACCTTTGTAAACATACACATTAATAGAATTTCTCTCTCTCTTCTTCCCCTCTATTTTGTGCCTTTTCTTCTTTGTCTTCTATATCACAACAATATTATTCTCATAAAACTGTAAATGATCTCAAACTTTCTCAACAAACTATGTCAACGATAAAAACTACGGCAATTTAGAGGATTGCAAATTATCGTCCATTTTTCGGTAGTTGATTCAAAGATGTGCACGAGGCCAGAGTAGGAGCATCAGAACTCACCTCCTATCATCAACACTTATCAAATTTAATTTACTTCTGAATTAAGATATTATGGAACGTAAAAACATATGCTTCAAAAAAAAAAAAAGGTTGACGCGGTACGTTTGTCGCTTTAATGTTTTTCCTTCTCCTAGCTATAGCAGTATCGGTAGATGATCTTTGCTACAACTTGTGTTTTATGCGTAAAAGGAGATGAGATGACTTCTGATGTACTAATGAAGTTACTAAAACTCCAATAGCACTTGCACTAAAAGTGAAATACTGTTATAAACAAAATATCTATTTACTAAGATGCCCTTCGTGTCTAAGATTAGGGTTTATATATCTTGGGAACCAAGTCTTCTATCTATATAAATAGAGCCTTAACCCATTGTATTTCTACACACATTAATGAGAATCTCTCTTTCTTATTCCCATCTACTTGGTGTCTCCTTCCTTATTTTCTAGTTTACAAGACGTAATCAGCACGCTCCTAACTGGGCAATCGGATCGATCGGAAAAAAAAAAAAAAAAAAAAAAAACAAAACAAAACAAAACAAAACCAAAAGTCAAATAAGAGTTCAGGGAAGGATTTGTTTTATTTTATTTTCTTATCAACTGTTCATATTTACACGGTGAACTAACTTTGATTATTATTTTGATTTTTGTATTTCATGTGAGCGTCACCTAATTGGTCAATTGGGCTTTGGAGTTACAAAGCTATTCCATGACAATTTTTACATGAATGGAGATCACATCTTCTGGTGTACCAAGATTTTTTTTTTTTGAATATGGAAGGTTATATTAAGAAAAAGATTGAACAAGGTTACAGCCACAGAACCAGCGAAGAACACATTACATGTTCAACACCTCATTCCAATTGAACAAAATTGAACCTACAGAATAATCTGCAAAAACTTTTGTCTATGACAGCCAAAGAATAATTGACTGTCTAATGATTAAACAAAGCTCATCCACACTCTTCACCCTCCCTCCATGTACTCTTGAGTTCCTTTCCTTCCACAAATGACATGGAATTGCATAGAGAAGTTTCCACCAAATGTCCTTTTTCCTACCTTGCCAGTTGTTAAGCTTCCAAGACTCAAACTGTTTCCACAAGGACATAGGAGCAACCCATCCTATCGATCCCTTCCTTGAATGTAGAGATTCTTAAATAGTCTCCACCAGTGTTCTTCTGCAGCTTCATTTGAAAGACCTCTTCTCCATATTTTTCCTCAAAAATAGTTCCTATACTCTCTTTAGAAACCTTCTTCAAAATACCTATCATCCACAACATTACTTTCTCAGGGAAAGCTAACCAAGCTCTATTTCCTCCCCAACCTCTCTCTAATATTTTTACCACTTCCTTGTTTGCTATAATCTCAAGAGAGATCTCAAAACTCTTCCTCTCCAGTTGCAGCAATTTTCTTCCGCCATCATCCGCCCGTCTTCCTCTCCAGTTTAGTTTCATTACCTTGTTCCCTTGTGTAACTTTGCAAGGGTGTTCATCCAATGGGTAAAAGTGATACTTTCACTTTGTTTTAGGAAAAGTAATACTTTCAGTCTATTTCATAAAAAGTGATATTTTCGATCCGTTTTTGAAACGAAACGAAAATATCACTTTGTTTGTAACGGGACAAAAGTATCACTTTCCCGAAACGGAGCAAAAATATCACTTTTTCTGAAACTAAGCAAAAGTATCATTTTTTTCTGAAACGAGGAAAAAGTAATCGCAGACAAACATCATCTTCGGATTCTAGGTCGGCCCTCCTACCGTGGCAACGGTTGTACTAGTTATTTTTGTTCCATAGTCAGAGACAATGATTCTACGGCAAAGAACATGATCACGGTGTTATTTCTAATGGAGGAGGAACTGGAGATTACGTTGAATTTCCGTTGGGTGATTTCTGGAGATATTCAAACTTCCTTCATCATGATGTTTTTTTTTTTTCTTTTATTGATCGGGTTTTAAATTTTTTGTTTTGATGTTTTCCTTCATCAAAACATTACACCCAGATTAATATTATTTTTGGAAGAAAGATCTATAAGGGGTTTTGGAATCAGCAGGGGATGAAGTGTTTGGGTTTGTCACTCACGGGATAAATCTTTGAAGGCTAAAACAGAGTATGAGAAAAAACAGAGGAATTTAAGAGAAATCTAAAGACTAAAACAGAGTATGAGAATTGAGAAGAAGAAGAACGAGAGATTTATGGAGGCAATAGAGTGAAAGTAAAAGAATCAAGTGGAGAACCCACGGAGATAACATGCAAATAGGGAGGAAAATAAGACACGTGTAAATAGAATATTCGAAATCCGCGAAACAAATAAAATCCACGTCGTTATTCCTATGTATTCCCACCGACTAGGAATCAGCAACGGTGAGGTGTTTGGGAAGTTTCGTGGACTTCAAAGATTTGTCTCTTACGGGATAAACCACTTGTGAATGCAAAGTTTGGTCGATATTTATCCGTCTTATGAATATGTCCAATTTCCGTAGTTGAAAACTTTACGGGTTTGTTAGATGGTTCCTCTCAAGTATGAAACAAAACTCACAATCCAGATCCTGGTCGATATTCTGGAGGACTCTGTAATCAGTACAAGTTGGTCTTTTCAGTAGCTCTTATGATGAAGATTATTTGGGCCGGTGTTCATCTGTAAGGCCAATAGCTGGATGCCATGTGTTTGCTTATTCAACTTCCATAAGACAGATAAATGTTGACGCGAGGGCTGTTTCTTACTTTCCAACTTATAGTTAGTTCCTAACTGCGAGTATAATTTACGGGTTTCTTAGATAGTTCCTCTCGAGTCTGAAGTATATAACAAAACTCACAGTCCAGTACATCCTAGTCAGGACAAGTTGGTCTTTTCGCTAGCTCTTATGGTGATAATGATGATGATTTGTGCCGGTTTTCATATTTTGGAGGAGTCTGTGGTCAGGACAAGTTAGTCTTTTTACTAGCTCTTGAGGATGACGAAATTTTTCGAGTCAAAAATCGAGAAAACAAAGAATCCGCAGCTTAACTCAAAAATTCTGCTCAATTATCAATGGACTTGAGCAGAATGTTTCTTAAATGTACTTGAGCAGAATTATTTTGGAGTAATTCTATTTTTGGTACTCTTAAATGTTTTCTTGTTTTTACTTATTTTAAAGTTTCTTAGAAACACAACTGTTCCCAAAGAAAAATGATCTGCCTTGGTTGTTTTTGTCGTAAAATTTGGATGGCTGTTGAATTTTTTTTTGGATGGCTGTTTTTGTGTGTTCTAGGTCAATTCGCGTCGCATAACCTTTCTTTTTGTTTTGTTTTTATCAGAGGAGAACTTCAACGGTGATGTGATGTGACATAGACATACCTCTAGAAATAGGTCCCTCACAATCTCTATCGAGATTTTTCTTTGCTGTGAAGTAATCATTTTCGTTTCTCTTTTTAGATGACTAATTGAGGTTAAAGTCATATCAAACGATTAAAAATACTATTAGCCGTCAATTAAAGTCTATTTTGACTAGTTAGGTCAAATCAAATCTTCAATCCATATCACCATCCAAGAGAGTTTCATGGCTTGCTTATACCAGGCCTTGCACCAGACATCCACCACATGTCGACCCGTCACTTTCAAACTAGTGTTCAAGCTTAACAAAATTATTATAATGCTAAATTTTCGTGAAACAAAACACGCTTACAAATAATATCGTGTTAAATTTATGTCACCATCAAATCGCAATTGCGAGTAGTTTCGTGAGCTTTATCGGTGTATCATTGTACTGCATAGGTACAATGATACTTGTTACACTTAAAAAAGGAGAATAAATAATATTATGTCAGAAAATCAAAGAAACTGAGAAACTGACAAGGGAGAAAGTGCTCTTATTCAAACCCAGGATGTGCTTCAAATAAATAAATAAAGGAAAACATAGACCCAATGTATCCTATGTTATCCGGCATCTCTTTATCTATACAGGGGATAGATAGAAGGATATTTCAGTAATTGTTGCTGCGTATGATTTGCGCCATATGAAGGTGGTAATGATAATGAATATCAGAAACAAAACAAGGGTAACAATCGGCCCTGCGGGATCACCCAGAAGGTGAAAGGAAAGTAGCAATGTGTAGGCAAAGGAGAGAACAGCTATGCTAGCACGCCAGATAAATTGGACCCAGGATGGAATGTATGGGCTTTCTAGATCGAATACAAGTGTAATTAAATTTGAAATTAGGGAAATGAAATTCAGCACCATAAATCCGCGGAAGACAACTGAAGCTGTAAGCTCTGTCTGTCGTGCGCTCATCATGTTTGCAGCTGAAGCGGCGAAGAATGCTAAACTGTACTTCGAGATATTTTCCTGATAAACTGATTGGGGTTCTTGACCTGAAGGCTTTTCAACATTATGGATCCATCTCATTAACCTCATTGGTGACATTTGCTGCCTTAGTGCTCGCATTAGCAGTTGTAACCATTTCCGTGGGATATGCTGCTTATGAAACTGCATAAGCATGATGTTTTTGTCATTAAAACCAGAACACATCTAGCTTCCCATATAAAAATAAGAAATACTTTATAGTGAAATATCAAAATTTGCAAGTAACCAACACGATCGTGGGCGGAACCAGGATTTCAACGAAATGGGTGCAAAAATAAATGTTAGTACGCGATAAAATAAAAAAACTAAACAAAATAAAAAGAAGAGGCAAAGAAAAAGAAAAAAATATGAGGTAAGTACTCTCTTCTAAATCTCCGATACCCATCCGGAAAAGAAAGAAAAAATCTTTCTGATATGAGGTTTGGATTGGTTTGTTTTTCCCTACGTGTACTATGAGTTCTGATTTAAAAAAAGATTAGATTTGATAAATTGATTTTCATTTTTTCAGGAAATTTCGGAAACAATAAAGAAGTTGTTTTGATTATGATGGTGGTGGTGACGGTGACCGGAAGAATCAAGCGATTGTCGTGGGGTTATCTGAAGATAAGATTTCCTATTGTTTGATTTGGGTTTTTTGTTAAGAAAACAGGTTATGCTTTCGTTAAGAAATTAGAGATGGATGTTGATTCTGTTGAGAACTCAGGTTTATGGGTAATGATTTTTGTTTGATGTTTTGACAAGTTGAGAATTTACGGTGGTGAACTACTGGAGTATATATATTGGTTAAGCTACCGAAATTGTTTAAGCCGCCGATTATCAATGGATTAATTACCGGTGATTAGATTCGTTTGGATAGTTGATGAACATGAGAAACTAGTGAAATTTTGCATATATTTCATAAATGATTTAGCTTCTTCTCTGTTTATCAAGTTTTAACTCTGTTGGATGATCTTAGTTCGAACCTTATCAGGATTCGGGACCAGTTTATTACTGACCAAAAGTAAAGAAAAAAAAAAAGATATCGATGGGGAAATGTAAATATGACTGTCTTAACTCCGAATAAAACGGACGAATGGATAATTAGGTTAAAAAAATGAGAACACTTAATTTAATAGCCCTAAGTATAACGTGACACTTCGGACAATTTTTATGGCAATGAACAAAAACAAATATTTGTTCATTCACGTGGATAGGGCTGCACATCGGTCGGTCGGTTCGGTTTTTAGGCAAAACCGACGACCAAACTGAACAGGGTACGGTTTCTAGTGTTGATACTGAAATCGAATCGTTCATGTGTTGTTCGGTTTTTAACCGCACCGACAGTTGATTCGGTTTTATTTCGGTTTTTAACCGAAACCGAATTGCTTAACTCAATTGCATCGTACAACCATTACATTCTATGTAATACTCATAATAAATACAATCAAGTACCGAAGTTTAAAAACAAGCAAGATATTAATAAACCGACAAACAAAGTATAACAAGTCCGAAGTTCAAAACCAAGTCTTAAACTCGCATAAAGATGAAAACCAAGTAATAGTTCAAAAAACAAGTCTTAAGCAAAAGAAAGAAAGCATGAAAACCAAAGAAAAACAACATCAACTGGAAAGTAAAAGATCGCATTCCATCTCCTTAATCTTCAACCTTGAGATCATCGCATCATCATGAGCTTTAAAAGTAAAACAATCAAAGTACCCCATCTCTTTAATCTTCAACCTTCATATCTCTGGCAAAGGTCCCAAAACATCCGCAATAAACATTTTAAGTCAATATAAAGAACAAAAGAAGTACATATAAGAAAAGAAAGATAATGAAAAATTGAAAATCAACAAGGAAACATAGTTCATTACCATCCTCAATGCTAGTACTATCATCTCGGCACATATTCGAAAATGAAATCAAGATCAATAGGTTGTTGTAACCACTCAGCGCGCCTGAGATAAGTGCCTCAACTGTCCCGGTAGATAATGAACTTCTCCATGGAGTAAGAATACGCTTTCCGTATCGAATGCAGATTCAGATAAATCAAGATACCGGTATTGCCAAAATATCCTTCGCCATGAGTGATAGTACCCTATACTTGATACTATTAGCCTCGCCACCACGCCAAAATATCAAATTCTTTGGTAGGTACTTCACATTCATCCCTCAAATACCTTTCAACCTCTCGATCTTGGTCGAGTACAATTAACATTCATTCTTTGCTTTTTTTCCTTGACTCTAGCATATCCTCAATACTTAATTCTTGCACACAAAATACAAGCATCATCTGCACTCCGTGACAGTTGTAGACCCAACACCTTCATCGCAGATGGCATTTGAATACATGTTCTTGTACTCTTCATAGAGCTTTCCCATGTCTTGTTTAACAGCTTTCAAAACAGTTCCAACCATGTACTCATCTTGCTCATACAAACATTCAAGATCAAATTTCAAACCAGCCTCCTTCTCTTGAGGATCAAGTAACTTAGCAAAAAATAAAACAGAGTTCATGTCTTCATACTCTCACCAATAACTATTGTACTTCTGAAACATCAAATCATCCATCCTAGAAATATGTGGATCTCCTACAGCTTTTTCGAACCCAACCAGTTGTTCATGAATCAAAGCTAAGCGCCATAAAAATTCATGTGTGGTGACTTGTGTTGAAGCAGAGAACTTAACAAGATAGAATCAAAGAAAATTTTCAAACATTTCACAAGAGATTTAGCATATGACCAATCTGCAGCATATGGAGCATGGTGACGGGGCTTGTTCTTGTTCTTCTTCTTGTTAGTTACAACAGCAACATCACAGTCAGACTCACTAGATGAAGAATCAGCAAAATATTCATCACAATCAATTGTATCTACAACATCAGTATTAGGTAAAGCCTCGTCAACATTTTCCTTGAAAATGTATTTATTTTTAAAGCCCTTATCCTCCCTTTCTAACCTCTTAATAGCCCTTTCATATGGAATTGCAGCTTCAAGCATTAGAAAAGTGCTATTCCACCGGGTCTTCACATCTAAGAAGACCATTTTTTTACACTCAATCTTCTCTAAAGAAGCACATTTCCTAAATATAGCTAACCTAGAGGGAGAACCAGTCACATACTTTATTACTGACCTTATCCTGCTAATCGACTTGTGATACAATAGGACTGCATCTTTAACAACAAGAGCAAGAACATGCGCAGCACACCTCACCTGATAAGAATGAAACAAAACATTGAAACATATCAGAAAACATTTACAACATATAAGAAAGCAAGAGCTCCAAAGTATGCTATAAATATGAAAACATATATCCAAAAGCTAATAGTAAAAAACAAACTAACTCGCATGTATTGAGATCGATCGATGCTCCCGTCCAATTCATGACACTAGTTTGAAGATGCTCGATAGCCACATTATTTGCACTGAAATTGTCCAAAGTCACAAAAAAACATCTTCTAAACCCCAATCCAACAAACATCTCTCTAGCATCTTTCCAATATCCACCCAAAGATGACCCCGACTTGGCAAAACAAAATGATTCTCTTTTGCAGCTTCCAATTTACATCAACAAAATGCACTGTCACACACATATAATTAAAGTTATTGGGAGAAGTCCATGTATCTGTTGTGATAGAAACTCTTTGTTTGCTGTCCTTGAAATACTTCTTTAATAAATCTTTCTCTTCTTTGTAGATGGATAAAATATCTCGGTAGATTGTCATACGGCTTGGCACCTTGAATCTAGGTTCTAACACTTGACAAAATGCTTTGAACCCTTTTCCTTCTACCAACCTGAAAGGTATCTCATCTTTTATCACAAACTCGGCCAATTTCCTTCTACACAAATCTTTGTTAAAATTATGAGAAACAAGTTGCGAAGATTGCCCAGGTTTTGATCTTGCAAACACCAAGCTTTGTTGTCCTTTCTTCTTCTTGTTAGGATTATCGGGACATCCGGGTCGATGTGCCAACATCTTTGGATGTTCCATTTCCTTGAGTTCTGGCCTTCATTTTCTTCTTGCAATGGTTACACTCAGCTTCTCTAGGATTCAGCCTAGTAAAATCCTCCCATACTATAGATGTTGCTTTACCCTTCTTCTTTGGCTTTGGTTCACTTTCGGGTGCGGGGTCTTCAAGAGGTCTTTGTGTTCCTTGTGTGGCAACAACTTCAGGTGTTGGTGTTGCAGAAGGTGTCACAGAAGGTGTCACTTCAGACCCAGCTACTAGGGATAGAGAGGCTAGAGATGCAGTTGACATCTTGCTCCTCTTGCTTGATACTGAAACAGAACTTGTTCCAACCATTGGTAGTTACAACACCTGTATAACGTAAACAAAATGAATCAATCAACTGAATCTCTACTATGCATTAGATAACAAATTGACAAGTTCAATATAAAAGAACAAAATCACATATAACATATGTAATCCAACAAAGTATGAACAACAAATGTTCATAAATCAACCAATGATTAAGGAAATTGCATTCAACACAATTAAATTGAATCGAACAAACTTAGCTCAATAAGACAGGGACCTCAACACATTCAAATTGAACATACCCACATGGCCACAATGTTTAGTGTTCTCTCGCAAATTATATCATGAGAATTCAAACAAAGAAAAAGAGTAATGGCAAATATGAATCAAACAGGGACCTCATAATCTCTCAAGTCACAAAGATTAGTAAAAAATCAGGAAAAAATTGATCCTCTGCAACATCATAATAATAATCTATTAACAAGTATTACTAAATCAGTATTAGTTCATGGTTCTTATCAAAGTTCATGGGTCTTACACAAATAAACTAAAACTCAAAGAAATCCTAATAAAAATTCAAACAAATGGGTCTTCTTCAAAACTTTACAGACATAAGTCACACAAAGCAAAATATGGGAAACAAAAAAAAGAACGAAAATAAGAAAAATTAGTTACTCGCATACAATCAAAACTCAACAGATTGATGGACAACTTCAGTCTCCGCTGCTCCTCTTAATCTTCTCGCATAAAAAAAAAAAAAAGATAATCAAAACCCTAAAATACATCGATTGACAAACATAACAAAAACAGGAAAAGATAAATCTAGAAACCCTAGAAATTGAAAAAACTATAAATCAATGTTGAGATTCGTAAACTTAGAGAAACCCTAGAAATTGAAAAAATATAAACCCTAGAGATTCGAAACGAGAAGGAGAGAAATAGGAGATGAACTACTTACTAAGGTGATGGTGATCTCGATGGAGAGGTGGTGGTGCTATTGATGGCACTCGAAGGGAAAAAAATGGTGGTGAGTGAAGAAGGAAGGAAAAAAAGTTTCTCGAGAAGAAATGAAACCGGTTGAGTTTAAGTAGTTAGGGTTATAGGAATGAATGGCTAAGATTGATCTGGGTTAATGAAATCAAGGGATGATATTAATCGGTTTCTCGGTTCGGTTTCGGTCGGTTTCTGTGGTCAAACCGTAAACTGAGCCGACAGATCAACGGTTCTGGTATTAAGAACTGAGGCCGACCGTTGGATGTTCGGTTCGGTTTGGTTTCAGTTCGGTTTCTCTCGGTTCGGTTCGGCTCGGTTCTGTGCAGCCCTACACGTGGATGAACAAATTTCGTTCTTCAATATGGGAAACAAATCAAAATGAACAAATTTGATGTTTTTTATTGATATAAATTAATAAGAGTTGGGTCCCACTAATAATTTTATTGATATAAATTAATAAGAGTTGGATCTTACTAATAATTTTATAAATATAAATTGGGTCCCACTTGATTATTTAATAATAAAACAAATAATAAAATTTAATAACCAGGTCTTGGAGAGAGAAAATCAAGGGGCACTTTTCCTTTTAACGTCGGAGTTTTCTCCTCCATTTCTAGCGACTTTTCCTCGAGCGCCAGCGATTTAGGGATGATCGCGAGTCCTTACCCTGGACGCTTGTCTGATAGTTCGACTCGGTGTTCAAACCATCAAATATATTCATTTGAACATCAATTTTCTTGGTTTGTTCATTCCATAATGGGATCAAAGTGAACAAACTTAAAGTTTGTGCATCCCATAGAAATTGCTCTTAGGGGATTTTAGTGAAAAATGAGGAGTGAGGACACACATATAATTAATACGGTAAATCTTTGTAATAGTATAACATACAAATTAGGACAGAGATATAACTAATACGAAGTAATAAAATTAAAACTTACTTGAATCAACTGTAGATGCAACTCTCCACTTGTACCTAAATTAGAGTTGAGGGAGTCGGATGGAGCCGATGTGAGGAGGATTCTTAAAATGAAAACCAAACGTTGAGCTATCAACTCGTCGGACCAATGTTTGGTTAGATGATTCAACGAGGAGGATTCTTTCCTTTTCTCTTGCTGCTTTTCTATTTTAATGGCGAATTTGAGGGGGTCGGATGGAGCCGGACAAAAGCGTCTGTTAACTTGAGGTTTTGAAAGCGCAATACTGCTTCGCCACGCGTTAACGGATGTAAGTTTTTCGTTCGAGGCTTTTTGCTTGATGTTATATAGCAATAGGACCGGGACGGACCGGGACAAAAATGGTAGCTACTTGCTGCGTTCCTTCAATGTTTTATATGCAAAATGAAATGGAGATTAATGGACATGGACTTTATATATCACTTACCTAACACCATCAAAAAAATCCGAATCTGAGTAACAAGATTAAATGCCTGTCATTTTTTGGGGGACACCAAAAGAATTAGGGGCAATTTTTTTATTCCCAACTCATATACAACATTAAAGAGTGTCCAAATTTGTGGAGATTACGTAAGTACTCTTAAACAATCAGTAGGTATTTAAGTGGTATGACCTACCGATTACCACTATTATGAATCTTGTGGCCGTTAGCAATCGGTAGATAGGTGAAGTTCATAAATAACTTCATAACCTACCGATTATTCTTGTTCTCAAATTCGAAAAATTGAAATTTTGACAAAAACAAACTTTGGGGCTCCTTAATAGTCGGAGGTTAAGGTTCCTTATTTAACATCCGATTATTGTTGTTTCCAAATTCGAATATTGGTGATTTCGGTAAAAATAAAATATTGGAGCAACTTTATAATCGGTCTTAAGGTTTAATTATTAACCTACCGATTATTAGAGTTTCCAAATTTAAGAATTTTAGATTTCGGCCAAAACAAAATTTGGGGCAACTTTATAATCGTAAGTTAATGTAACTTATTAACCTACCGATTATATAGTCGGTCATCTACAAAATAGATCCGTTGGTGCTCTAAACTATATAAGGATGGTATCCTTTTACCCCCTATGGAACACAAATACGCTCTAAACTTTGATGCCCTAGCAATCAGCAGCTGTCTGCAATGAAAGGGGATTTCTAGCCCATGGAGGATAATAAGTGTGATTCCAACCACATCTATGGAGGAGCAAATTGTAGTTTTTGCTCAGAAATCTCTCCCAATTTGCTTTTCCAAATAAATCAATCATACGGTGGATTTTACTTCCAATTTATTTTTCGTTAGCTTCGAGTTTTTGAGTGAAATTGGGCCTTTGTTAAATTTAGCTCAATGTACTATGCCTGACATTCTTTTGCACTAAATTTGCTATCCAGCTATAGTTCGCCAACGAAATGGCATTGGACAGGGGTTAAACAGATTTTTAATTACTTTCCCAGTGCTACTGACATGGGTTTGTTTTGGGAGGGACATCACACAAACTGAATTTTGTTTGTTCATTCAAGCTAATGACATGCTCTCCCCTCTCTCCTCTCTCTCCCCCAATCATCTACCTGACTTTTCTCTATCTCCGGTAGTTTCTAGCCGTTTTCAGCCAGCTTTCTTCTGTCTTCTTCTGCAAACGACTACCTTTAACGGTCAAATCTGGCCGGTCTTTAGCCGGTATTTTTCTGGCCCTTCTATGAACTCCCCCTACTCTATCTAATCCTCAATGGAAGTCTCTAATCTTCACAGTTACAGCAACAACAATCACAAAATCACTATTTCTATTACTAAGGTTCACAAAAATCACAAGTTTCTCAAGCTACACATGAATCACAGGAAGCACAAAACAACCAGTAACCCTCAGTCTCTAATTGAAATCAATACACATTGCTACTTTGATGCTTCTATCACTATTTTGTCTGCGGTTCCTTTTCAGAAAAACCAGTTGATCTCCTATGATGCTAGCAAGAATTCTCTTACTCCTCTTAGTTGGGTTTACCTCAACTCCTTGAGTAATCAATTGTTAATCCAGTACGGCAGTCCTCCTGATTTCTCTAAAGGTAGGAAAGGTAAATTTTATTCTTCTTCTTGGCTATTTAGATATAAGAGTCTACAAATTTCCAAGGATAAAGCTCTCTCTAGGTTCAATAACCAAATCACTAGTTCGCCTATTTCAATTCGGTTCTGCAGCTTGGGATTTCTAGCCCAATATGGAAAAATATTCAAGTCTATGCTCACATCTCTTAACTTCATATTCAGAAGAGCTACCCTGCCTAATAAATGTTCAATCAGACAAAATCCAAGCATTCCTACACATTTATTTCAATCAAAAAAACCAAAACCATTCAGAATCAAACCCATCAAACAACCAACATCACAATACTGTTATCAATTTATCATAGCATCTCAAAAGCATAATCACCAATGTATCCAAATTTTTGACATCAATATCCATCAAAAACAGCTTCTAAAGAAATTGGAACACCAAAAAAGACATAAACAATATAATCACCGCTCACAAATTGTTCATACTAAAAACCAAGCTTGTCCTGAAATTATTGAAGGCAAAGTTGTAGTATTACTGTGGTATTCTTCGAGTTCTGCTCCTAGTCCCCTGGCTGACACTGCGAGTTCGGCTACGAGTCAGATAAACTCTTTGAGCAACTCATACTTGATCAAATTCTGGCAGCTGAACGGCACCACCACCATTACTCTCACCACTAGCAGTATCTCCACCCTCACCACCAACACTTTCTTCACTTGGATCTGCATTGGAATCCTCAGGAGCAGCAGTGGATGCACTACGTTCTGGAGAGTGATTAGGCGGCGTTTGTGTTTCTTCTGCAGCTCCTTCAGCTCTTGTACCTGCAAAATACAACGCCCAATTCGACCGGTAGCAGGACACAAAGCATCCATATCCGGAAACCGCATAGGCTCATCTCTATGCAGTGGCAAACTAGCCAAATGCCTAATGAGGCTCCCCTCCCGTGCATCCAAGGTTATGGCCTGATATACGACTCTACTTACACCGGAAACAAGAAACCGATCTGCCACCATTGCAAAACCTTCATTTACTTCAAAAGGTCCATACTTAGGGTGGAAGGCATACAAGACCCAATAATTCCTATTTCCCATCTGAGGATGAGAAGCAGACTTTGGCAACCCGGTTACATACCTCTCTCTAGCATCGTCTTCCAGTCCTGAATGTTCTCCTTCTGCAGCATGTTGAGTGCTACACCCAATATTTCCGCCTGCATGCACATCTGCAAAAGGATTGATATGTACTTGCTCAATGGGTTTTCTTTGGGTCTGATTAAAATGTTGATGAAGACGCTCAACTGGAGAATCAAACAACAACTCATGCACAACCGCTCCAGGCGGCTTATCATCTGCCAAATCAACTTCAAGCTTCACTTCAATGTTATGCTGCAAATCTTCCAAGTACCAGTTAAAATTAGGACTATAATCAGGCGAAGCACACCCCTGTGGAAAAGGAATTCCATGGTACAACCTGGTGATATCTGTTCCACGAGGGTACCATCGAATCTCTGGCTCATCCTCAATCTCCTACATCTTTCTCTTGCCTTTTCGATCTTCTGGGGATCGAGAATTAGACATGGCTTGAAATCAACACAAAAATTCTTTCTTCTTCAGATGAGATTTGGAGGAAGATTAACAGGGAGTTCTCATTTACTTTCTCTCTCTGTTTTGGAAGAAGCACAAATAGAAACACAAATTGAATTATATTACACCAAAACATTAACTGCTGTTAGTGGAGACGGTTCTCCATACGCAATATCTCATGATGTCGTTTCGGTTTCCCATCCCATAGGGCATCAGACTATGATAACCCTCATGCATAGGGCTACCCTAACCTTTTGCTCGTTTGCTTGCTTGACAGATGGAAGCGGGAAAGAACTCAAGCTTACATTTGGCGCTCTGGAAATAACTGCTACAACTCCCTTCATTGACATCTCACGTGCTATTCGCAGAAGTATCAATAACCAGATTTCTAGATTGAGTCAGCTCCACTCTAGGCTGATTGAGTGTTCAGAATTGGCTGGCTGGCTGACTGATTGGGTGACATTCAAATTGGGCGAGTTAACACAGTTCAGAAAATCTAAATGGGTCGACTCGTTGGACCCTATCAATTCAAAAAACAACTGGGTAGACAAGTCCACACCCAAGCTACCTACTGTTGAGCAAACTCCTTTCCCCCACCACAAAATTCAAATTAAAGATGGTCACTTCGCTCTCAGCAAAGATAACAACAAATATCACAGATACAGGACCCCATGGTCAGCACAAGGTATAAGTATTTCTCATATTACTAACAAAACAACTTTGTTTGATTACATGTACAGGAGTCAGTTTCAATTAGTCACCCACACCAACAAAAGTCCTAATCAGTATTGCAACAAGGAAATGTCTCTATCATATGCTTGCTACCCTCCAAAACTCAATGAGACTATCAAATCTTCAAGAATTCTCTATGGTCAACAACCCAGCTATCCTGACACTCCCAAGAATCTTTCCCAAATAAAAACTAGGGAAACATATTACTCTTATAATCTTAGAACACCACCCTGTTACAACATACATTAATCTCCCCTCTGGTTGAACAATCTCTCCTCAACCATGGCCTCTACTTCAAAGTCATCCAATCCTTCTATAGAAAGTCTGGTAAATCAAATGAATAAAACTCTCAATGTTCCTGAAACTGATCTCTACCCTAAAGTTTTCCTGAATTCTGGTAACATCAAAACCAAGCAAAACTTAGACTGGAAATGGTGTTTTATTGGGAAACTTTGTAGTAACATCTGCTTTGAAACTTCAAGAGTCAGTAACTTCATCAACAACAACTGGGAGTTTTCAGGAAGATTTGAACTTGAAATCTGGAACAGAAGAAGAAACTACTTCATCCTTAGACTCACCAATGAAGATGATTACTCAACTCTCAGAAATAGAGGAACTAGAGGAGTTTTTGATAAGCTAAAGGTTCTTGTTGAAGTTCCTGTGGGAGGTCCAGAATTAATTCATGAAGAACTATTCTCAGAAGTCATGATTTGGCTTCTCATCAAAAAGATTCCTACTCACATTATACAAGACATCATCAATATCTTGAAACCTATTAGAATCTACCAAAGAGGAAAAAAACCCTATGGAAGAGACAGATTTGAGAAGAATCTTGAAGTCCTGGTTAACATCAATGTTTCAAAACCTCTAAAATTTGGTATTGAAGCTTTTGAAACCCCTACCATCTCCCATTGGCTTGAATTTGCTTATGCCCTTAATGGCATAAAATTATGCAAAGTTTGTAGAACTCTTGATCACCCATCCCCACCTTGCCCAATACCACCCACTCCATCAAAATCTCACTACTCAAATCCCAAAAATCTGCCAACACCTCAACCATTATTACCACCTCAAACAGCTTATCAAAAAATGGTGCAAGAAGGAAGAAAAGCCATTCATAGAGATTATTCTGATGTTGATGCTGCTCAGGCCTTTGAGATCAAGATGAGGATTTCCAAGCAAAAAGTTCTAGAGCAAGCCATTGCTAACATTGCAACCCCTTCTAGAACTAATCCAAACTCCCCCCATCCTGATGTCATATCCAGCCAAATCAGAAACAGAAAGCAAGATATCATCAAAAAGATCTCTTCAAACTACAAGCAATTTCAAAACAAGCAAAGGATAAAGGAAGCAGCTAGAGGTAAACAACCTTCCACTGATAACAACAAGAAGTCTTCCCAAACATCTAAACTCTCATGAGATATTCCCAAACATCCCTAGCATACAACTCCCAACCCTCTCTCAAATCAAGGAAATAATGGAAACTGAAAATGTTAAATTCAACAAAAAAGCTTGGAAAGCAAGGAAGCACATGCATGTTTTCTCTGAAGGGCCTACTCATTATGCTGAAGACATTGTCAAGTCCAAAGGTTATGCTAAAAAGAAACATGCAACTACTGGCTTAGCCCTTATGGAAACAAATGAAGATGATAACACTAAAAGGTTTAAGGAGTACCCTGAGCACTGTGCTGCACCTCTGGAAGGTGACACTCCTCAATTGACTAAATGTGAAACTGACTCCACAGCTTCTACCTCTAAGGTACATAACTATCACTTTCTCTTTTTAAGGTATAAGATACTCTTGTCTCCTCACATCACTATCAATCTTTGCATAATTATGATACACTTTGATCCTATAGCTAGGAGACTCACCTAAAAATACCCCATAGTATCCTATTTCTGGCAATTCTTTATTTCAATTGCCTGGAATTTTCAAGGATTAGGACAAAAAGTCACTAAGAATTACCTAAAAGATATGCTATCCAAATTTAACCCTGATATCTGTTTCATCTCTGAAACTAGACAGAAGCAGGGAAAACTTCTAAATACTCTGAAATAATTACAAATCAAAAAACTCTGGCATGTTAACCCAGGGGGGGCTAGTGGTACTGCTGGAGGATTAGTTTTGATGTGGAAAAACAATATTGAGGTGGATATCCTAGATAGCTCCCCAAATCATATTAATGCTCTAGTCAAACCTCCTAATAGCCCCCATTGGCTCTAAACAGGCTATTATGGTAGTCCTAAAGATACCAAGAGTAAATTAAACTCTTGGAAAGATTTAGAATCAACTGCTGCTAAATACTCTCTGCCTTGGTTGGTTATTTGGGATCTCAACTTCATTCTGCATGATAATGAAAAATTCAGTACCCAACCTTTGGATAGTATTGAGGAAAATGCTTTCAACAGTAAAATTGTGGAGTTAGATCTAACTGATCTTGGCAGTTCTGGCTGCCCTTTCACTTGGTCTAACAAAAGATCTGGTCATACTCTCACTGAACAGATATTGGATAGAGGACTAGCCACTGAACCTTGGCTCCTTCTTTATCCAAACACTCCTATAACAAATCTTTTAGCCATTGGCTCTGATCACCACCCTATTCTCTTAAACACTAACCCAAATTGGGTCACTGGGAAAATTCCTTTCAAATTATTTGGTCCTTGGTTGAATCACAAGGATTGCAAGGAAATTATTCTGAAATGCTGGCAGAGGAACTTATCTGGTTCTAGTGCCTTTTTAATTGCTAGAAATCTTAAGGACATCAAGCTGAAACTAAAAGTTTGGAACAAAGAGGTCTATGGTAACATCAAAACAAACATTGAAGAATGCAAACATCACTTGCACTGGCTGCAAGTAAATTACTTCAAACAAGACACAAGTCAAGCTCTTCAAATAGCAAGACAAGACCTCAAGGAGTGGCAAGTCATTGAAGAGAAATTCTGGAAAATAAAAAGCAGGGACCAATACATCAAGCTGGGAGACAAAAACACAAACTACTTCCATAGGTGTACTATAAGCAGGGTTAGAAGAAACAAAATTGATGTTTTCCAAGACTCTGCTGGAAACTGGATAGAAAATTACCAAGACATAAAGAACTGCTTTACCAACCACTTCTCCAAAATGGGTACCTCTGAATTCCCTGAAATGAACCCAAAAATCATAAACCTTATCCCTACTATCTTAACCACTGAATACAACACCAGCCTCAACAGAACCCCTGAAGCTATTGAAGTTAAATCCATTCTTTTCAGTATGGCTAAGGACAAAGCTCCAAGACCTGATGGCTTCCCCCCAATTTGTTTTCAAGCTAACTGGGATATTGTTGGAGAAGACATTGTCAAAATGGCTCAGCATTTGTTTTCTCTCTAGGCACCTCCTCACTGAGATGAACTCCACCTTCATTTTCCTGATACCTAAAATTGACAATCCCACAAATCCCAGCCACTTCAGGCCTATTAGTCTTTGTAATACAACTTACAAAATCATTTCCAAACTTCTTTCCCAGAGAATGAAACCCTATCTTCATAAAATTATATCTCCATACCAATCTTATTTTACCCCTGGGAGACAAATAGATGACAACATAGCCATAGCTCATGAAATAATACATCATATGAGAAACAAGAGAGGTCTTAAAGGCAACAAAGGTATCATGGGAATCAAAATAGATATGGCCAAAGCCTTTGACAGAGTGGATTGGAAATTCCTCATCACTGTTATGACAACTATTGGCTTCAATACTACCTGGTGTAACAAAATTATGCAGTGTATATCTACCACTTCCTCTGTTGTTCTTATAAATGGCTCTCCTAATAAGTTTTTCAACCCAACCAGAGGCCTCAGACAAGGAGATCATCTCTCTCATTATTTATTTCTATTCTGTATGGAAGCTTTGTCAAGAACTCTCACTCGTGCTGAAGACTTGGGAATCATCACTGGTATTAAAATCTGCAAGAATGCCCCCTCTATCAATCACCTCTTATTTGCTGATGACTGCATGGTCTTCTGTAAATCTAATTCCTCTGAGGCCCAAAACCTCAAAGATATTCTCAACATCTTTGGAGGTACCTCTGGTCAGCTCATTAACTTCAACAAGTCTGGTGTCTTCTTCAGCAAGGATACAAATCCTGACATCATTCCTTCTATCTGCAAGCTTTTGGAAGTTCAACTACTTCCCTCCAATGATAAATACCTGGGCTCTCCCCTTTTCACCCACAGAAGCAAAATCGAATTTTTCAAGCCAGTAGTTGACAAGATGAAGCAGAACCTTTCTAGCTGGAAGAAATCCCCCCTGAACCCAGCTGGCAGAGAGGTTATAATAAAATATGTTACCTCAACTTCTAGTATATACCAGCTGAATTGCTTCAGAATATCAAAACAAACTTGTCAAGACATGAACAAACTTCAGAGAGATTTCTTTTGGGGAAAAAACATGGAAAACCCAACTGGATACAACCCCAAATCCTGGACAGTAGTTTGCAAACCAAAGGAAATGGGAGGTCTAGGATTCATGAATATGGAACTCTTCAACAATGCTATGATAACCAAAATAGGCTGGAGGCTAGAACAAGACAAGGATTCTCTTTGGTTTCAACTCATGGATGCTAAATATCTGATGGGAAAGAATGTTCTGAATATGAATACCAAAGATAAGGATGGGGACTCCTGTATTTGGAAAGGGGTATTGGAAGGCATACATAATATTCAGCACCATTGTGGTTGGAGGATAGGGAATGGAAACAAGATCAACATATTGGAAGATCTGTGGATTCCCTCAATGTCTGAAAAACTCATAAAACCTTCTACTTGCCTTGAGGATATTCACCTGTTGGCTCATCTCATGCTGGACCACAAAGATTGGAATACTACACTCCTTCAACATCTCTTCAGTACTGATATTGCTAATACCATCAACAACCTGATAATACATCCCAATGAGGATGATAGTATGCACTGGAATCTCAATAATACTGGCAAATTCTGTCAAAGGCCTATACACAGCCAAGATAGAACATTTGTACAGAAATGATCAAAATACTAGAGATTGGGGTGCTATATGGAAACTGGAAGTAGTACCAGCAATTAAAACCTTCCTTTGGAAGTATGGTCGTGAAATTCTTCCAACCAATGCTAAAACTGCTAGCATTTTACACTATATTGATCCCATGTGTAAAATCTGCAACAGTGGCGAAGAAACTCTCTCCCATTTGTTCCTAAATTGTCCGGAGGCTACCAATGTCTGGCAGATCATGCTAGGAGAAAATCATGGTCTCTTTGATAACCAAACAAACTTCATGGATTGGTTCTATGATTGGTTTTCCACTACAACCAATAAGGATGCTATTTGCATGTTTTCCACAATCTGCTGGTTTATCTGGAAAGCTAGATGTGATTATACTTTTCAGAACATCTACCCTAATGCTAAGATCACTTCTATTAGTATTCAGCAGCATCTTTGTGATTACAATAGAATTCACAACATTCCTTTGCATGCTTTGAACTCTCATCACCATGAATTAGACAGTGTGGTTGTTCCCATAAACTTGTCTGCTGGGAATCCTCAGCATCGGTTCTCCTTTGGTTTTATAATCAAAATTTGCACTGTTCAGGATCCCAACACACTACAATTTTTCTCTTCTCTAATTATTTCTGATTTTGCAGGGAACCCTATTGATAGTAGAGGACTCACAACTCAATGGGGAGGAACAAAAGCTTCAGGAGGAGAAGAACTAGCATTTGGATAGGCAAAGCAACATCAGCACATAAACATTGAAGTTCAAGCTGAGACACCCGATGCTCTGGAACATTTCAACAATCTCTATAACCAAGCTATCCAAGGAAGATTTAGCAGAAACCATCATCTGGATCACAGGAGCCTAAGTGATACTGATCTACCTTATATCAAGCCGGTTTTCTTTATTTTAATAGGTCTTAGAATTATTCACAGAACTGATCAGAACAGCCAAGCTTTAAATCTGGATCTAGCCTGTAAGAACTTAAGCAATGAGTTTGGTGCTTGTCCAAACACAGCCTCCATTTGCACCAATATTAATCTATCTGCTTAGGTTCAGCCTAAGTTTTTTCTTAAAAAAAAAAGGGTTTGTTTTGGGAACATTATTTAAATATCCCTCAAATTCCATCCCTTAAAACAAACCTTTATTCAATTTTTAAAAGTACCCCTTTCTTCAAAAGTACCCCTATTTTCTGAAAAATGAAAGCAACTGGCACAAATTGCTTCTAGAAGTGAACACAACTTTACAAGTTGTTTCCAAAAAAGTGGAAACAACTTTCTCAAGTCGACTCCTTATTTTTTACCCCTCAGGGGTATTTGTGCAAGGTCATCCAAAATGGAGGGTATTTGCAACATTTCCACTTTGTTTTACTCGAAAGATTCTTTATCCTGTTCACATGTAATAGGGTATAGAGATGTTGGATATCAATCAGACCCGCACAAAGGAATTTTGTAAGTGGGGTACGGTTTCACCAGCGGTGGTACTGCATTTTAATGTTGTTCTTGTAAGCATAAAATGCCAGCTACTTCCGCAATTCACTCTGAAATAATTGCTCTCCACAAATCAAGTAGAGAATATGTGTGGCTGCGGTTATTATCACCCACAACTAAGAGTTGTTACGATCCAAATTCAAAGACTTGATAAACAAATCTGTCTCCCACAGAAAAGTCTGTTCTGATAGATAAATATGTCTCCCACAGAAATACCTATGATGTGTTTGTCCTGTCTTTTGATAAATCAAGGTGAATGAGAACCCATTGATAATCCGGTCTTATATTCCATAAAAACAACCAAGAAATATCAATCACCTCACAATAACTTAACTATATGGTAATAGAACAAGTTATTGTGGAATCACAAAGAATGAGAGGAAGAGCTTTGTGATTATATTTTATATCTTACCTATCAGAGATAAATCTCAAGAAAATCTTAGAGAAGATAATACTCAATACGATAGAACAATTAAGATCAGAACACAAAACTACAGAGAAAATAGTTAGGCATGTCTTCAGAATCCCAATGAAGTTTATAAGTCGTTAACCTATAATGGTTTTAGGAAAAACCTAGGTTAAAGGAGATTCGACTCTAGTCGCAACTAGTATCACACAAGAGGTGTGGGGATTGGGATTCCCAGTTGTTAGAGTTATCCCTTATGTAGTCTTCAAATCATGGTTTGATAACTTTGTAACAAAGAAATCAATATTCACCGTTAGATGAAACCTTATTTAAGATTCAGGCTAATATATTTCCACCGTTAGATGGTCTTAGCCTATCACACACAAATGAAATATACTTTTATTTGGAGATGGTAACCGTACCTAAATGTGTATATTGAGTTGGCTCAATAACAGTTAACCGAAATTAACCACATGAATACTTTTGTGTTAACCATGTTCATCTTAACACTTCTAGATCAAATGATAATCAAATGAATCTAATTGTGTTAATGATAGAGTTGTTCAATTGTTTATATTCTCATAGAAGTATACAAGAAACAATTGAAGCAAAATCGGATTGATTCAAAAGAATCAGTTCATGAACATTTTAGTCACGGTTTGCAAAGATTGCATTCCTTAATATATAAATGTATTTTTTCATGAGTATGAAAACATACTTATCTGATTTTAGAACTTAACCACATAAGTTTGCAAACGGGTACGCAAACCTAAGTTCCAGACTTAATCCTTTGCGACAGTTCGCAAACAGGTATGCATAATGTCATTCCGGACCTAACTCGGGTGAATAAGTTTGCAAATGGGTACGCAAACTTAGTTCCCGTACATTGACAGTTAAAATCGTTCGCATATGGGTATGCATACTTGGTTCCCGAACCTGAACTACTTTTACAACAGTTTGCATACGGGTATGCATACTGTGTTATATCCAGACAATGATTAATTGTTTTAAACTCCCATTTCAATAATTTATGCCACACAAACTATTAGATATGTCCCATTTCAATCATTGATTAATTGTTCTAATAGATGTGTAACACAAACTATTAGCTTATAAGCAATTTTCAAGTGATCGAATGATCAATACGAAACATTCTGAGTCTACATCAAATGACTGTCTCACACAAATCATGTAAGATGTTACCAGGTAATTTTCACATGATCATCTTTTGACTTTCATCAATAATAATAATGAAAGTAGTTAAAGCAAAAATCTTTCTAACACATATTTCGAGAAAGATATAAGCGAGTTAAACTCAACACGAAATATCAAATGTGTAGAATGTAAAGTCTATATAGCTATACGACTTTGTCTCAACAGGAGATATGATAAAATAGACTTCTAAGTGATAGATGAGTTCAAGTCTCCACATACCTTTTGTTAATGAAGTTCCACAAGCTCCCCTTAGTAGTTCTTCGTCTTTAATCGATGAACACCGCGAAGTATAAAGCTCAACTACATATCCTATCCTAATCCGAGACATAGCTATAAGTGGACTAGAAATAAAGACTTATAGTCTTAACAACTAAACTTGACAAACAAGATTGAGATAGCAACGCTTGCGAGTTCGATCGAGAAGTGCTCTAACACTTTCATTATGACTTTGATTAAATTAAGATTATTCTTCTTCAATCTTTTCTGGTGAGGTATTTGATGCACTCCTCGGTCCTTTCATCCAAGTCGATGTGTTCATCATAATATGCTCTTAGTTCCTTCATTCGCACCGTATCTTTTATATAAAATATCTTTAGCCGACAAAGCATGAATAAATGAACGAATAAGATCCTCCTCTAGCACTTTTCCCTCAAGTTCATCCCAGATTTACCTCCACTTCGTATAATTTCTTTATTTCACCGCTTCAAAGTATACAACATCTCGATTTTAGGCTTGTATAATTCACTCCTTGCATACTTGTTCATCATTTCTACCCCTCCTGCTAATTTCTCGGGTGTTGCTTAATGGTTTTCGCACACATTTTGAATCAATTGTCATTATCTTTCTGTTTTTTTTCCTTCCCTTTTGCCTCCCTTTTACTCGCGTCTAGTGCTCTTCGAAGATTTCGTTTTTCACTATCTTCCATATGTCTTCTTATTCTTCTTTGCTTATTTTCTTCACCGCCTTCGCTTGAATGTGATTTTCGTATTCTCAACGAACTCTTTCTCTTCCTTAATTCACGATCCATTGCTCTTGCTCTTGAGTCCGTGTTGAATCTTTTCTCCTTAAGTCGACTGTTCTCATGTATCAAAGTTGCATTTTGTCTTACGAGCTTTATTCGCTCCTTCGCCATGTCATCCTTTCTTTCTCTTTATCCCTCTCTTAGCTGCTCAACTGTCATATTCTCTTCATTCAAAGATTTCTCCATCTCTTCGCATGTTTGCTTTTCATCCTCTTCGGTGCCGGTATCAGTTGTGTGAAATGATCCTTCTCGATACTTATCTTTGTTAGGGTTGATATTCCGATGTTGGACTGTACCATGCCTTTCTCCTATAGTCGAAGATTCTCCCATGTTTAACCTTACTTCCATTCCTTCCAATGTTTCTCCCGTTTCCATTCTTTCTCTCTGCTTTCTTCATCACACTTACCTTTTCTAGAAGTTGTCATATGCGAGCTCTTTCTGCAACTCTCATCATTTGATGATTCTAGTTTCCTTTTTCTGACTGTGCTATGATTTATGACACTATTTCTGAGTTACTCAGCTCACTGAGTGGCTTAAGAAACTACAACTTGATAAAAAATAACACAACCAAGTTGCTTATGACCTTTTAAACGAATTTCTTCTCTGAAGCCCAACACCTCTTAGTAACGAAAATCACAATAAAGTTTTCAAAATATTATAGAGATCTTACTATACTCTAGATCTTGAAAACCAAAGGATGATTAAAACTCTTAAATTTTTGTAAAACTCAAACAAAAGGTATGAAAATCAAACTTTCATTAAGAAGAACCATCAAAACTAAAGAGTAAAGACTTTACCACAAAATCACGAGATATGAACTTAAACCAATTTTCTTTGAAAATTTTAGGTGGAGTGAACCCTCTTTCTCCTGTTTCTGGATGCCAAAATGTAACTGTAGGAAATCCTACAACACACCAAAATTATCTAAATAGAAACTAATGTAAGACATTTTATTAAATTCAAAGACGAAATGAAAGTTCTTTGGTGATCTTATTAATATTTTCTTAAGTATACAACCCAAAACCCTAACATGAAAGCTAAGGAACAACTTTCATAACATAACCCACAGCATACAAAATTACTCAACCCCTCTCACAATGCCTTAAGACTTCCTTTTATAGGCATTAAGTGAAGTGGAATACAACTCATACTTACTTCGCTAATACTCACACAATACACGTGATTTCACCAACTACTTCGCTATTTCAATTTTCATTACGAATGTTACTACTATTTTGGCAATAACCATGACCTCTTGTCGGTACAGTTGTCCTCATTTATTGCTTAACAATTTATCTTCGCTCGAGATCGTCTTTCTTTGCTTCAGTGCTCTTCTTTGGATGAATCACATTCTTTGTTAGGTTGTTTATTTACTTCGTTGTAATTAATTCGCCATTCACCTTTACTTAATCCTTATTTCGTCACTGCTACTTAGTAACATCTATTTCCACAGAAATTCCATTGTACTCTTTTGTTAGTTGATTTGTCCTATCAGACATCTTAATAAATTCTTTACCTCGAAATTTGATAATAATATCTTCTGACGAGATATAGCCATCGATTTCGTTTCTTCGTGGATCTATATATGGTGAAGATATTTTTTGTACTTACAATTATTATTTATATATATATATATTATATTGCTTGGTAAAGAAGTGATTTTATTAATGGAAATTGTAAGTACAAAGTACAGACCTCAAAGCAATGCTTATCACTTGAGAGTGTGAAAAGCCCGGAAAAGCTAATGTAAAAGATAAAAATTAGTAAATTACATTGACTCACAAAAAGTTGTGAGATCCCACATAAAAAGCAATAGAATTAGCCCAAATAGAGCCACAATAGAATTATCCCAAGAAGAACCCCATAGTATCCACAATTATTATTTATATGACAAATTATGAGATAAAAATCTTGAGTTACCATTTTTTTTTTATTTTTTTTTTGATAAACAAGGAACCTTTTCATTAATGGGATTTCAAGGTTACAATGGGTTTAAGATCGAAGATAAGAGAATACAAAGTAACAAGAACATACCGTAAGAGTACAATACCGAGAAATCCGACAAGAGAAAGAGAAGGATTACCGGAGTAAGTCAAATACAAGTATGAATAAGATCCGATTAAATCAGAAGAAGGATAGTTTTTTTCGGAATTAAATTCCAACCATATAGTTTGTTTTTCTTCTATAGAAAGAAATGCTCCCAAAATAGGAGTGATTTGCTCAAATCTCTTATAGCTAGTGATGAAGCTTTCGTCGTCAAAAAGACTATCTATGGAGATTCCGTCGCCAGATAAGTTGATGATGAAGATTCCGTCGCTGAAGATAACCAAGATGAAGATTTCGTCGTTGGAGAGCTTGGAGAGCATCACTATCAATCTAAAACCCAACCCAATAACCAAGAATCGCCATTAAAGCGAATATAAACCTCAAAAGAGTAGATAAAACCACCAAAATGGTGTAGATAAGTAGAAAACATAATAAAAACCAAACTAATATACCAACTAACCTAGAAAGCAAGGAAAAAATGAAGAAATCTGCTCCAATCTAGTCCAAAATGGACTAGATCTGAGCAGAAAACAGTTATTTTTGATGGTTTTGTTGGAGAAGAAGAAAGAGTGAAAGAGAGGAGAGAGAAATGTTTTTGAGTTACCATGTTAATTCGCATGATTATTAGTCCCAGGGAACATATAAGAATGAACCGTTTTGTTAAATACAACCATTACCATTTGCTTTGCTTATTAAAATGCACAATACCTTTTATCATCAGAACCAAATCACGGCAACTAGGTCGCGGTCCGTATGTCCTAATTAGGAAATGATTTTGACCGACCCAGAGACGTTAGCTTTTTTTTGAAAGATAATTGAATTCAAAGAATTAGGCTTTTAGAGGAACCCACAATTGGGGATATGGCTTTTAATTGGGGGATATGACTAAATGACAAAATATAGATCCAAATATCCTAGTTGGGTTACCCCTTATATAATGAATTTATTAATTCCTAATCTAACCCTCCCTAATCAAGATTAGTTACTAATTAAGATTAGTAAAATGTTAATGATTTGGGGATATAATTAGTGTTTTTAAGTTTTTTTGAATTTGTGTGGGTTAGTTAAGGGTAGAAGGAGGGAAAAAATTTTGAGTAGAATTTTTTTTTTTTTTTGAAATGGAAGATGATTGTGATGAGAGTTGAATCTTTAGCTCAATTACAACAACAATCATATCTTCAATCTTCGGTTAATGATAACAACTAAAAATTGTTGTATGATGAACCAACACCTTTGAATCATGATTTTCGTGACCATAAAGTGTTTTGTGAAGAACCAACTCAAGAAAGTAAACATGTTCATCATACAAGCAACCCCAACACACATGTAATGCTTCAGAGAGGTCGATTTTTATTTTATTTTTGAAACCGCCATTTTTTTCTCTGCAAAAGCTTAGTACCGGCGTAGTCTTCAACCCAAATATGCATGCCGGTATCACAAGAAAAGTATCCAGAAAGCTAAAAAAGAAAAATTACTTGACTACCGGCATGGTCTTCATATTCTCGAGCATGCCAGTTTTAGTTTTCCAAGCTGTTTACACTTTACGATGTTGCATAAATATTCAGGGTATATACTTATTTCGTGGGTTGGACAAGTACTATTGCTTCTTTTTTTTCTTGAGGTTGCTGCTGCTGACTTTGTCTTTTATTCTTGTAGGAGCCATAGAAGTAAGATGTGAATCCCAAGAGGGTTAAAGCCAAGGACATCACTTTTTCTGCGGTGAAACTCTCATGAAACGTTATCACAGCAACTATCTGTGTAATAGGAAGGATTGATGTGTTCATCATTCCAGCAAAAAGAGAAGAGGTACAAAATATGATTAGCTCAAGGTAGTATGCCTTTGAACCATAGTAAAATTCACTTGCTTCTCGTCGCATTGCCTGCAAACCAGAGCAGGTTAATGAAAACTTTCATCTAGCATCATACAATTAAGTCATGACTGAATATTTATATTTGATTATTAGTTTTTTTACTGAGAAATACATGGCTACGAGACCTCCAATTGTGCCAATTAGTGTAGAAAAGAATGCATTACAAACTTGAAACTGCAATACAATAGGATAAGTCATGGCGAGAAGTATAGAACCCATTATTATTACAACAATTGCATTAATCGAGTAAGGTGTAAATTTCTGCTTAACCCAGAAGAATGAAATAAAGGAAGTGAAAACAAGTAGTAAAGGCCCTCCTATCCACCCTAATAGATTAAATGTGCAGCTTAGTAAGAGTAATCCCCATTTCATTGCATTTGGAACAGATTTAACCGTTGAGAAATCCTCATCGTCTTTAGAGAGGAAGTACGATGGAGACTTAGTTGAAGCAATAGAAATGGAGTTAAGAGAAGAAAGGTTTTAAGTCTCTTAAAGGTGTACGAGTTTGGGTTGAGAAGGAGATGGAAGAAATTGGACTCCCACAAACAAGAAATGAACCCGACGAGGCTACAAAAACCAATGATGACAGACCACCGGAGAAGGTGACAAAGAATAAAAATTATTTGTCACTATCCGGGGGGTTCGGGGGGCATAGCCCCCCCGAGGGGCGTAGCTCTCTCGTTACGATTTTTTTCTGCTAGTAGAGAGCTTCAGAATGTTGATTTTTTTCTGGTTTTGCACAGGTACCGGCATGGTCTTCATATTCTCGAGTATGCCAGTACCTGTTCCGGCATAATATTTTTCTTAAATTTCTATGCCGGTTTGGGATGAAAAGTATCCAGAAAGTTAAAAAAAAAATTTACTTGACTACCGGCATGGTCTTCATATTCTCGAGCATGTTGCACATTGTACCAAAGACGAGTGTGTTGCTTAAATTTATATGCCGGTTTGGGATGAAAAGTATCCAGAAAGTTAAAAAAAAATTTACTTGACTATGGTCTTCATGGTCTTCATATTCTCGAGCATGTGTTGCTTAAAATTTTTGTCTTGGGATGAAAAGTAGCACGATGTGTTGCTTAAATTTCTATGCCGGTTTGGGATGAAAAGTATCGGTTTGGGATGAAAAGTTAAAAAAATTTTACTTGACTACATCAAGCATGGTCTTCATATTCTCGAGCATGCCGGTACCATTTTCCGGCATGGTCTTCATCAATACCGGCATGGTCTTCATCACTTTCAGCATGATCTTCATCACTTCCGAATTAAAAAAAAATAATTTGTTTCTAAAGTGAGGAGGCAGCGAGAATTTGATAGGGAGTGGGGAGAGTTTAGAATTTGAAAGGAAATGTGGTATATTTGGGAGTGGGAAGAGTTTAAAATTTGAAAGAGATTTTTTTTTTTTTTGATCATCAAATCCGGAATTGGGGGATATATGAATTTGGTTATTTGATTTTATGTTTTAGGGGAAAGGGCATAACAATCTTTTCATAATATTTTTAATTAATCAAAGGGTGTTTTAGTATTTTCGCCCCCAAAAATTACCCCTTAGCACACACCATGGGTTGGGAGAAATAATTCATATCCCCCGATCAATTCCATATCCACGACTGTGGGTTCTTGCAGAGCTCTATTATAAAAAAAAATAAAAAAAAAGAAGAATTTAAGAAAATAATGAAAGATTTTTAAATTATCGACTCAATGAGTCAACGACTGAAAATGGATCCGAATTTCTGGTCCAATTTTTAATTCTAATTTTTTTTTTGGTATAGAAGCTCTAAATTAATGAAATTTCTCCAAGAAATTACAGCTCAATCAAACGTTTCAAATTCAAGAAATTTGATTGAAATTAAATAAAAGTTGAAAACAATGGAGTAAACAGTGTATCCAAAAAACAAACAGATTGTGACACAAGAAAAAAAAGAAAAAACTTGTGAATAGAGAGTTTCCCGGTATAACGGTGTCCGTGTAGGTTCATTTTCAAAAGAGATTTCCCGGTCTGCGGTGTAAATTCATTTTCAATAGAGCTGTACTACAACATTATCATACATATGTATAGGTAAGATATCTTCACCTCGAAGTTGTTTGGTTTCTCGTCGGCACTCTCCCTCATGTTTAATCAGTAGTAGACAATTCCTGATAAAAAAATAAACGAAAAAGAAACGAATTAGCTGTAGGAAGTACAGATCAATTGAAAATAGGTGAAGAAAACCTTTCTAATAATTTCAAGATGATCACCTGAAGTTCACGTGTGATCTCTTCGTCCTCAATGTCCCAATTTCCTGAACAAAACATAAAGAAGAAAAAATGAATTCGTAGAACGTGGAAAAAAAAAAAAACGAAGATCTGAAGAAGAAGAAGAAGAAGAAGAAGCAGTAAAGAAAATCATTTACCATCAGACTTCAAATGCTAAGACAAGAGTTTCTGCAATCTGGCATTTATTTATAGAATTTTAAACTACCGAAGGTTCCAAGCTTTTGTTTTAGTCCATAGATTTTCTGAATATCCTACGGTTCATAGTACCGAGGTTACCCATGGTGAAGGGAAACTCTCGTTTGTCTCACGCAAATAAATTACGTCTCTTACCTTCCAAAAATCGACGCGTTTTTATAAAGTCAAAATTTTCATTTTACATAATCATCGATAACAAAAGCAAACTCAGCACAAGGAAACAACAGTGTACTATAGAATATTTTCTTGATCGCTGCTCAAGGACAACATCTTCAAAAATGATGGACATTATGTAGGGTCTTCCTTCTTGTAATCGACGTTTACTGACAATGGCAGTTACAAAGATACAAATTACAATAATAAGTGCCAAACTGAAAACTACGGCTATAATCTTTCACACATGATTTCCTGCAAGTAGGATGGAAACTGCCAGAGTGTATGCGGCGGAGAGAGAGACCACACTAACACACAAGGCCAATCGGACAGTTTTTGTTAAGCACGGTATGTTTGGGCATTTTATAGCAAGTAGAAGTATAATTGAATCTGAGATTAGAGAAATGAAACACAACAGTGTAAATGCCCGAAAGATCACTGCGTTTTCTTTATTTCGGTTTCCAAAATTCACAACTACAACAGCAACTAAGCTTCCAGTTGAAACAGAGAACAATCCTAGAGCAATCTTTGAATCATTTTTTAGGTCGACCGGTGAGGTTTCTTGAGGCGCTTGGTCGCCAGAAACTGAACTAGGAGGCTGAAGCAGTTGAACATTAGAGATGGACTCATTCGGTTGAATTGGATATACACCATCCGTTGATGGGGGTTCTTCAGGCCCGGCTTGGTAAGAAACTGATGATTGAACAATAGAGACATGCTCATTCGGTGGAATCGGAGCAACACCATCTACTGGTGGGGATTCTTGATGCTCGGCTTGGTCATAAAGTGAATTCGATGGACTAGGAGGCTGAGATATTTGAACATTAGAAACTTGTTCACTAGGATGAATTATAGGTACAACCCGTATCTGATCATTACTAGGTGCATTGAGCTCTATCTCATAAACCTCAGTGGTGACGTCTGCTGCTACAATGATCGGAATATCAATTATATGCCCTGGGCTCGTTACAGAAATACTTTCCTGCGACCGCCCATGCTGTTAACAACAATAAAGGGATCATTAGAAAAGAAACCACGTATGATTATTATATGCTAATAGACTGGAATACGAATAATCTCGCCTTACCGTGTTAGTTTGCCTAAATTGGAATCCCATGAAATTTATGAATGAGCTGGTTGTGAAACGAACGACATTGTCGAATACAGCCCTTAGGTCCATTACCTTGCTTGTTAAACTGCAGGAACTAACGATGTTTTTTTATCATTAAAACCCAAACACAGCAACTTCGTACAACATAAATTTTAAGACCAAATGCAAATGACAAACATGCATGTTACACAGATACTGGTATGATCATTTTGACACGGACAGGGAGATAAGAGATAACCCAGCTGTAAGAGATCCAAGAACTCTTAGCTAAAGATAAAGACACTAATAATGGAGATTTAAATATGCTGATCTTTTTTCTTTTTTTGATCGGCGAATTCAAATATACAGATCTCAAACTAGAAACGAGATGGTACCATACAAAATCTTAAGTTGGATATTGTGTAGTGTATGAATTTGGTAGAAGAAGAAGAGACTAGAAGTAGCGTGTTTCCCAAGTAAAAAATTTTGAGAAACAATATTAAAATCAACAATACAAAACTTACTTAAATCAACTATAGATGAAACTCTTTCTCCTTGTTACTTGATCACCTGAATTAGAAATTGAGATATTCTTAAACTGAAAGCCTGTTATCCTATAAATATTATTTTTCCATCGGCTCTGTTACCATACCTTCCGTGTCTCCAGAAAAGATGAGAACGGAGAAGTTCATGGAAATTGTTCCTTTAAATGAGTGTAAGAACCAATTACTAATCCTCCAGGAAAATCCAATTTTTTCATCTATCGTCTAATCATGCATCTATTTTTTTTTTAATAACTTACCAAAATCCAACATGCGCCAAAAGACAAATCTACCTCACAGTCCATTCTAAAGACAAAATAATAGTGATTTACACAAAAGGCAAAACTACCTCACAGTCCATTCTAAATTATTTACATTTCCCAGTGGAGACTTTACTATTAGAATTCTAGGTTCTCTAAGAGCATCTCCAACAGTGAGTGCTAAAAATTTTATGTGGAATTTTTATTTAAATCCTTATTTATGGGGTCATATGTATGTGGCAAAAATAATAAATTTTTGCTCATGAACTATCTCCAACAGTATGGGGTCTTATTTTAAAAATTTGTTATTTTGGATAATGATAAAATTGATTCCCTCTTTCCTATTAGTTTATAACAATTTATTTAAAAATCAAAAAATCAAAAAATAGTTAAAATGATGATGTGGAGGTCATTCTCAAGGTCTAAATAAGACCTCTCCAAGACCTTCATATTTATTTTAACACCCTTCCTATTTTCTATGACCCACTATTGGAGATGAATTTAATGTAAATGAGGGTCTAAAATCCTATGTGTCATGAAAAAATAAAACCTCCACCCTCTCTTGGAGATGCTCTAAAGCATCTCCAATATAGGGTGAAATTATTGTTTTTACCATTCTCTGTATAATAACAGAGTTTTTTCGAGCGCCATGGTTAAACGGAGCTCCATGTTTATTCTTGCTTCCGGATGATTCTGACCCCACTATTTACTTTTTTGTAGTAATAAAATATTGAATTTTAATTAAAGAAATATTATTTTTCTAAAAATAAAATAACTAAATCTTAAAAAATCTTCTTCTTGCCTTGGATAACAAAATCTTGAAAATCTCATAACATGCCAATAAAATATCTAATCACGATTTCTTCTTGATAATCAAAAAAATCGAATGATCATCAAGTGTACAGTGTCCAATTACATACCAAAAAAATGTTATTTTCCTAATTACATCCCAAACTATCAATTGTGTCCGTTTATATTCTTAAAAAATGTAATCTTCCTAATTACATCCCCAAACTATCAATTAAAACGAGAAAAAATAAAATTTCAAAAAAAAACCTGATTAGCCCGGTCATAAATCTTGATTAGCTCGGTCATGAATCTGTTTTCCGCAAATCTTTGTTGGTGGTCCTGCACATCAGTTGGATTTTTGTTAGTAATCTGTATGAATAATTTAGAACAAAAATTATGATTTGAGTAGAGCTAATACAAAACAAAAATTGAAGCTAATACAAAACAAACAATCACTCAAGAAACTATGATTTCCAAAAATTATTTTTCTTAATTTGTTTTTTTTTTCTATAATTAAAAAAACAAAGAAAATGTAAACAAAATCTTTACATATTACATATGATTTTCCTTATTAATTTTTTTTTATTTCATGGTTAATAATTAATTCACGATTTCATCATTAATTCACGATTTCTATAATCTTTATGCCATGGTTATTAATTAATTGCGGCTTTTTTGTATGAGATTTTGTTACGTTAGCTGGGATTTTTTTATTATTTCGTCATTATATATAATTGTAAAATTTAGAAATTTTAGTTCTATATAAAGTGCTGCAATAAGGGTGAAATCTCATCGTTCTTACGATAGTTTTTTTTTTTCTTTACACACGGTTAGGGTTTATTATTTTTGAATATTACGGTTTGTCATTTTTGCCATTAAGGTTCACTAATTGATGGTGGTTATTTTGGTTTGCAGGTACTGGACACCCAAAAAAATCAGGACTTTTTGGCATTGCTGCAAACTAACGCCCGGAGAAATCAGAAATATTTTCAAGGTGATTTTTTTTTTGCACGGTGATATTTTCAAGGTGATTTTTTTTTTTTTGCATTATGTTGTTTTCGTTTTTAGCACCATAATTAAAACAAATCAGATATAAAATAAAAAATTAATTAAATAAGGTGGATTTTTAATCTTTTTATATTTTTATATGCCCACGATTTTGTATACTAAAATTATGGAAAAAATACATTCCATAACTAATAAAAAATGACGATAATCCAAAATATTTCCTAAATTTGCTCAATAATGAAAAGATTTCCTAAATGGTAATACAATAAATCTAATAAAATTAATTATAATATTAACCGAAATGATAAAACTCTAAATATGTTACTTATTTGGAATACGTAGACAAGAAGTAAATAATATTTTTTTTTGAAGTTATATTTGATAAAACTTTAATTCCAAATATCTCAGTATAATTTTCTTTTATTTAGTGTAAAAGATACTCTTTTCGGCTTGGCGTCTCTTTATAAAACCTACCCAAATCAATCTCATTGTTTCGGAGCACCTCTCCTTCAAGAACAGGTTTTTTTTTTTTTTTTTTTTAGTGTTTTTCTGTCTCAAACTTCTACTATTAGGCTTTTGTTTGATCCATGGCTTTTTTTCTGTGAGCGTTTTTCTTTTTGGTGCAGATCATCAGAGGAATTGCGCATTATCAACACAGCCTCTCTTCTTTCACAACAGCTCGGGTAGTGGTTGTATTATCAAAACTTAGATTATTGTTTTCCTTTATGTTTTTGAGTCGAGTATTAAAATTCTTGATCTATCTTCGTTCTACAGGCAGGTTATTTAGCCAACGTATTTGCAAGATGCTGTTGTATCTTTTTAAAAATGTCTCACCGTATTAGATTACCGAAATTATACATTTAGGTATATTTTCTTTTTTACTTTAACTCTTTATGTGCTCTGCATTAATTTTTCATGATCTTCTTATACCCTACTATGTTCAAAAGTTTAAAACAACAAAAACCCTTTAAATCCACAAAAGGTAATAGTCTCACTCTCTAATGATTTTATTTTTACGATTTGTGTCTCTTTCATTCTTGTAATTAGGATGGAAAATGGTATGCTTAAAAGACAAGGTCTTGATTTACATATGAATTCGTCCGTAGTGTGAGATCCGACTTACTCACTAAAGTTTCCGAAGAGGCCTTTTTTTTTTGAAGAAAAGGTTATATTAAAAGAGAAAAGTGTCACTCTCCAAACGAGACCCTGGGGTGTAAATCATTTCTCAATGATTTCACTTGTCGTCCTTTTTCCTTTCCATAATCTCTTTGGATAATGGATGTGCAATCAAACAAATGCATGATATCTTGAAAGCCTTGTCCCAAACCACAAAAGAAAAAGAAACCCATTCATATATTCTAATGAGCTTTAAATGCCCCAAAGAATAAAACTAAAGATATTACAAAGATGATTTTCGAAATTCGATCATCAATAGTTAATGTTGGCAATAAAATTCATATATTCTAATGAGCATTTTAATGTATTAAGAATGGTATTATTTTAATTAAGAAGCTTTTTTTAGGGGAACATGGTCGTGATGTTAAGGACTTAAAAGTGAGATTTTTCTTTAGATTTTTATAGACTACCTGGGAAATATTGTACTATGTTATAGCTTAAGAAATGGTAGTGATGGTTGTGGTAGTAAAATTTACTTCAGTTTTAGTTAAATCTACTACAATATTACATCCTGAAATGCATATTCCAATCTATGTATGGTATAAAGTGAAAATCCACTTTTTGGACCGATAGTATAATCAATTTTATTGAGAATTTCTTTTTGTTGATGATGTTTTGTGTTCATTCATACTCAATTTTTCATGCTACAAAGTAGAAACTACTGCTCCTAGATGAACTGGGTTAGCATTTGTACATTTAAGGTTCAGTTTATGCCAATTCAATTCAAGCAACGAAAACTAATATAATTTCTGTTTTTACTACTGCTTGGCTCGCATCAGCTTCAAGTCAAGTAAAGGTATACAATCTTTTTTTTTTTTTTAGTTTTACACTAGATTTTGTGGCCGTGCTACACACCGGGCGGACTTGAAAACCATCGCAGCTTCGCCTCACCCGGTCATTTCGGATTTTTGATTTGATGCGGCTAGAATTTACGCGTACACTTATAATGATTGTATAAATAACTGATATTAACACTATATTCACAGTTTAAATTACGCATGATATTATAATTTATAAGAATTCGCGTACACGCCATATACATAAAATTCAAGATTTATTTAATTTTGATTTATATATAATAATTTTCATGTAAACTTTTTTGAGGTTTGCATGGAGAAAAATAAAATCCAAAATAAGGTCCTTAAGTCACAGAAGAAAATCACTACTCGACATCCGCAAAGATATGTAAAAGAACAAGTGCTTAAACTATGTAAAGAATATCAAAATTTAGAGAAAAATTAGAACAACATATATTTTACTACTTAAAAAGATGTATAAGTATTATATATATTAAGCGTTGTAGTTTTTGAAAATATTGAACTACCATATCATTTATTTATTAGTTTTTTATTAGTCGTTGGAAATCACAATATTAATTATTGAATATCGTATTAGTTTTTGATCATCCCATTTGTTTTTAGTGAAATTAATTTTAAAACATGACAGAATGTTTTATAAATGAGAAACAAACCCGTGCGTAGCATGGGAGAAAACTAGTATATCGAATTTTAGACTTCCATTTAGCATGAAACTCATCTCCAAGGGTAAGTTCCTATAAATTAGGAGAGATAGGATACAAAATACTAAATTATGTGGAATTTAGGGATGTGGGACTATTGTCATTTCACACACCCCCTCGCGCCGTAAGGTTAGTCATTCGGCCTAATGCGTGCACCTACATATGTGTGGTCACGGGTGTGAAGGTGATATTCGGTCATGGTACACCCCACGTACAGGTCGTAATACTATGTATGTATGGTCACGGATGTGCAGGTGACATTATGTCACGATATACCCCACATATAGATACAGATCAGGCTTTGATGGCATATTAAAATTTACGGGCATCCAACTCAAAACCAATTGGCAATAAATAGAACGGCCCTTCCATATTAATATTACTCCCTCCGTCCTAGTTTAGATGCCAAAAATATGGATTTTTTTTGTCCTAGAATACTTGCTATACTTCATATTTTTTCACCTTTTATCCTGATTTGCTCCTAACTTGGAATCATGCCATAACATGGAGAATTGTGTATTTCATTTTTCAAGACACACTCTTAAATACTTTTCTCTATATATTTTGAATTTTGGAAAAAAAACTAACCTAGGGTAATTGTGGAAAAAAAACTATTCTCTTTGTGTTTCTTATTTTTTGTGCAAAATCCTATTTTGACATCTAAACTAGGACGGAGGGAGTATATTTTAAGTTAATTATGTAGAATCTAGCAATGTGAGACTATTGTCCTTTCAAGGATGGGAAAACATGGAGTTGAACAACCATTATTAGTACTCTAGTACTCTTCGGGTATTTTAACAGACATTAACCGAAACACCATGAATACATCCACAAAGCAGCAATGTCTACTTTTTTAAGAGATAAGGACATTACAAGTTTCTTTGTAACATAAATAAAATAAGTATTCCTCAAAATTATGAGATTTGTGCTAAAAATTGGCTGTGCAACTGGATGAAACCTAAGATTCGTAGTCGCCATACCTGCCTAATCTGGCGATCTAGGAACTTATAGATCAATCAAACCCAAAAAAAAATATGTAGGGAATACGGACACGATGTTATCCTCCCCTTCTCATCCGGGTCCTTCCTACTCTCCTACTTGACGAGTTGATTTGGATAAAACTTATACTTCTCTCTTACTTTGGGATCTAGTTTTTAACTTCCCTTTCATTTTCTTTCTTCTTATACTCTTTTCCTTACACTGAATGGTAATTACATATAGAATCGATTTTAAACCAAAAAATAAAATTCTTCATTACAACAGATAATCCCATCTCCATTGCCAATACTAGTGTACAAAAATATTGCTTTTCAAACAATCGTCACGTGCAATTTAATCAATAGTTTTGGTCTTGATGTTAGAACTTGTGTTATACAATTGTTTGAGGCCTACCAAATTAATATAGGCGCAATAATAATAGTCAAGATAATCAATGTCATTTACATGTAACATAGCATACCCCCACGTGGTTAACAGACCAAGAAATATCTTTCATTGCTCCGGCCATGAGGTAAATGAATCCATCACATCCGATAATATATTGACCATGACGAGATCCTCAAATAAACTTCTTCCATCATTGATCCCTTTATAAAAGTAAGTAATAAGAAGTCAATGGTACAACGTTGGTACCAAGGAGAACAAACTAGTTTGAGGGCATTCCGAAGATACAAATAATTGAAAAAAACCGACAAAGCGAAAACGGTTATAAGAATTCTTTTCATGAATCCATTAAAAGACATAAACATGAAAAGGTGTTTGAAAAGAAAAATGAAAAAAAATAAAAAATGTTTTTGTTGTTCCTCAAATTATTTTAGCTCCTAAATGTCGTACGAAATTGGGAATTCAAATTTGTTTAAAGCCGGAAAAAGAAATGTAAGTGGGCCACATTGGTACAACGTTGACTACGAACGCATACATGCATGTCGCACTCGCGTAAGTAACTTTTTAGTGTTATCGGGCCGGTCACTCTTTTTGCCCCTGCTTTTTCACAATGCCTTCACATACTGTATGTTGTACGGCTGTACGAGTGTCTTTCTGTATCGAGAGCTCAGAGTTCGATGTGATCTACCCAACTCGCTAAGCATACTACTCCATCCGTTTCAAAATAATAGTCAAGTTTATGTGTAAATTGACTATTATTTTAAAATGGAAGGAGTATAATTTACCGTCCAAAATCTACTCGATTATATTCCAAAAAGATAATGCGTTTTTCTTACCTTCTTGCAAGCGGTGCTTGTAATTGTAAAAGCACCCAAACAAGAGAAATTAACTAGAATATATATAAATAAGGGGAAGAGTAACCAAGTTGTTTGTACCATACATAATATAGAACCCTTGGGCCTCTATTATCATAATAGAGTGATAAAATTATTGGGTGATAATATTATAACCTAAGTTTTAAAAAGAATATTTTAAGTTTAACTATTAAAAGAATATTTTAATATATACAAAGCCTAATTTAGCTCAATTTTTTAATTTATTGGGGTTTTAAGCCTATTTTATCATTTAATATAACTATTATCAAGATTTACGACCCTTATTATCAAGATACGAGAGAAGGAGGAGTATCAGAGATAGACATGGAACAAGGACGATGATAAGAAAGTAAAGAGTACACGAATTAAAGAAGAACAAGGAAGATAATCTGGTGCAGGTGAACGCAGCCAAGGGGGTAAAGTTCATTAGTCATGCTTAAGACTCTTCTCTCTCTATTACACATTAATTTATAGCTATCAATCAGAATCCCTAAAATCTACCATCCTAAGTTAGACATCCGGGATGTTGTTGTCCCGGATGTTGTGCCAGCATAGAGTTAGAAGAATCATTGTCATAGACGATATGAAGGAAAGGTAACTCAATCACGCGTATACGGTATACCCCCGTAAATTACTAGTTGCGGAGCTCTATGTTTGACATCTCAAAATACTAGGGACTGGTGAACAATTTCAAAGTGCATTGCAACGAAGCCATTGCCAGGTCACTTGTAGATATAAGGATAGGAAGAGAGTGAAAATTCACAACAACACTGTGCATTCTGGGCAATTATTTTCATTATGATACATAAGAAAAAAAGGAAACAGCTCCAAAAGAAAATTAAATTCAAAACAAAGAAACGCTAAGAAAAGGCTGCAAAAAAAAAAAATGGCCCAGAAGTAGAAGGGATGATGGAGAATGAGGAATACCAAAATGGAGACTATAACAAGGACAGTCACCAAAAAAATTGCCCAGAAGTAGAAGGGATGATGCCGATGTAAGGGCACAAAAAAGAGACATCCAACTAAAAGAGAGACATCAAACTAACAGACATTAAATCGAACATTTTTCGCCAGAGATGGCAATAAAGAATCAGTAGGAACATAAGGATAGATGAAAATAGCGAAATATAACTCAAGGACGTGTAGGCTCCGAAGACTGCTCGGTTGGTCTATGTTGTCTTTGGTTCACCTAGAAGTATCATTATTCTGGAAATACGCCTCCGGTGCGAATGAACTCAAAGCAATATTCGATTCATGCTTTAAATCATCTTCGAGGGATTGAGGTTTGCCTTTGATCAGATACCGTATTCAGTATTGTTTGACGGCAGGCAGGAGGATGAGTTAACCGATCATCCGATGCATTCCCACTAGGTGGAAGAATACCTACGTACGTCATGTTCCAGAATCTCTACCTGAATGAAAATACGCGGTTTCTACCAGGGGTGCCAACGGGTCCCATCGGGTCCGGATAGTATACTATCCGGAATCGGAACCGGTAATTTTAATCGGTTCCGGGTCCGGTTCCTAAATTGATGGACACGGAACCGGACCCGATAAAACTCTTAAATACCCGTCGGATCCGGGTATTTATCGGGTCCTCAAAAATCAACCAAATTTTTTGATAATCTAATTTTTATTTGTTATATTAGCTTGAATTTAATAAATTTCATATAAAATTATTATTTATATCTATATGAAATTTGTTTATATTAGATAAATATTATTACATGAAACTAGTTGGAAGCCTAACATGTTAAGCGCCAACAACATACTACTACATTAATTGAACAGGTTGCTGTGCTAACCTACCAGCGAGCCTCATGGGTAACCTAGCCTCATGCCCATATGAATGTTCTAATAATGATTAAACATAAGAAAATAAAGGATAAGTGAAAAAAATTTAAGCGAAATAACACTTAATCTTTCTATTTTAAGTAAAATTCACAAATAAAAGACAAATATTCGGGTACCCGATACCCGACGGGTAGTACCCGTTAGGACCCGGAAGCTTATCGGTTCCTAACGGGTCTACCCGTCGGGTAGTGATTTTGCTAACGGGTCTAATTTTAGGACCCGGAACCGGACCCGATAAGTCCGGGTCCGGTTCGGTTCCGGGTAATCGGGTACCCGTTGGCAGCCCTAGTTTCTACGTTGGACCGAATCAACGAATCAGTAAAACCAAGTCAATCAATGAGTTGTTTAACCAAACCTCATTTCTGATACTTGTTAGAGTTAGGAATATAAATTTTATGCCCTGGACTCGTCTCCTAAACGCATTTCTGTCCGTACGACCAGTGACGGATACACATTTACATTGGAAAAGATCAAATTATATCCCTGTATAAGTTGTAAACATGTAGTGAAAATCGACCTTATTACCTCGTTTTCCAAATATCTAACCAACTGACATAAGCGATTGCACGTTTTTATAGCCAATGCTGCAAAGAAAATCAAAAATGGATAAAGACTGCTCAAAACTAGTTTCTACTGATTTCATTTTTTTGTGTTAATCATTGAAACAGATTTGACCCTAGAAAAGTATATCAATACCTTGTCTGCATGTGGATCAAATGCTGCATAAAGTTCAAAATCCGGAGTTATCCAGCATAGCATACACAATATACATGAGCTTTAAGTTTCATTTCAAGTTTTATTTTGCAGAGTATGATTGAAAATCCAAGACATAAAAAAAAAAAAATCTTGAAGGAAAAAAAAGAGTCATACCTATGTTCTACTATACAAGATTATTCTCTGCGTTGTACAAGATTTTCCACAAAACCTTATGGGAAGAACTCGGAGAGTAATTAATCTTCAACGGCAAGGGTTACGTATGAGTCTCAACGCTTTAGGATGCAATAATTCTTGCTTTACTGCTGTCACACGGCTAGGAGGAATAAATAGGCATGAAATAAAAAGAGAAGCCGACCCTCCTTTTATATATACATGGTACATGGGAGTTTGAACAAAGAAAGGATTTCCTATTTTGAGCCAAGAAGGGAAAAGAGGAAACGGGTCCCGCAAAGACCAATTCCCATGCCCAAAACCGCTCATGCCATTGCCACGACCCTATCACGCCTAGCCGTCCGTGCACGCCTCACCTCGCCAAGCCACGCCCATCCATGGACGCACCAGGCCAAGCCACGCCCATCCATGGACGCACCAGGCCAAGCCATTCACTCCATTATCGCGGCCCCACCAAGCCTAGCCGTCCGTGCACGCCTCACCTCACCGAGCCACACCTTGCCATCCGCTCTATTGTCGCGGCCCCACCAAGCCTAGCCATCTGTGCACGCCTTACCTCACCGAGCGGTGCCCTGCCATTGACGCACCAGGCCAAGACATCCTCTCCATTATTGCGGCCCCACCAAGCCAAGCCGTCCGTGCACGTCTCACCTCACAATGCCGCGCCTTGCCATGGTCGCATCATGCCAAGCCATCCGCTCCTTTAATGTGTCTCTAATATAATTATCGGGGTATGTTTTTCAAATTAGGGTTACGACAAGCCAAACCCTAATTCCCACATGTGCCAATGACAAATCATGCCAGCCACACCAACCGCGCCGAAGCATGCTAACCATGCTAGTCGCACCTCTGTGCCAATGGAAAATCATGCCAGCCACACCAACCGCGCCAAAGCATGCCAACCATTCTATTCGCACCTCTGTGCCTATGGAAAATCATGACAGCCACACCAACCGCGCCAAAGCATGCCAACCATGGTAGCCGCACCTTTGTGCCAAAGGAAAATCATGCCAGCCACACCAACTGCGCCAAAGCATGCGAACCATGCTAGCCGCACCTCTGTGCTAATGGCAAATCATGCCAGCCATACCAACCGCACCAAAGCATGCCAACCATGCTAGCCACACCTCTATGCCAATATCAAATCATTCCAGCCACACCAACCGCGCCAAAGCATGCCAACCATGCTAGCCGCACCTCTGTGCCAATGGAAAATCATGCCATCCACACTGACCGCTCTAAAACATGCCAACCATGCTAGCCGCACCTCCGTGCCAATGGCAAATAATGCCAGCCAACCGCGCCAAAGCATGCCAACCATGCTAGCCGCACCTCCGTGCCAATGGAAAATCATACCAGCCACACCGACCGCGCAATGCCAAACATATCTCGTCATGGCCCCCATGACGCGCCACCATGCTGGCCTTCCCCACGCGGCTACCAAAATTGAAGGCGTGCAAACAATCAACGGTTTCCCTTCAATCCCAGGAGCAAATCCTGGCCGTATAAAGTCACCTCACAACCTTGGTTGCAAAACCATATATTGGTTACGCACCTAGCCAAAGATAGCCACGCCATGCGCCCATGGAAAACCCTTGGCCCCACATGCCAAGCCAAAACCATACGTAGCCCAAGCTAGCCGCCTCATGCCAAACACACTCTGCCTTGGACCTAGCTATGTTAGTCACACCACGCCAAGCCAAACGCCCCTACATTGGTCCTAGCCACGTCATACGCCAATGGCAAACCCTTTGCCCCACATGCCAAGCCAAAATCCCACCTATCCCAAGCTAGCCGCACCTCTGTGCCAATGGTAAATCATGCCAGCCATACCAGCCGCGCCAAAGCATGCCAACCATTCTATTCGCACCTCTGTGCTTATGGAAAATCATGTCATCCACACCAACCGCGCCAAAGCATGCCAACCATGCTAGCCGCACCTCTGTGCCAAAGGCAAATCATGCCAGCCACACCAACCGCGCCAAAGCATGCCAACAATACTATCCGCACCTCTGTGCCAATGGAAAATCATGCCAGCCATACCAGACGCGCCAAAGCATGTTAACCATGCTAGCCGCACCTCTATGCTAATGGAAAATCATGCCAGCCACACCAACCGCACCAAAGCATGCCAACAATGACAGCCGCACCTCTATGCCAATGGAAAATCATGTCAGCCACACTGACCGCGCTAAAACATGCCAACCATGCTAGCCGCACCTCTGTGCCAATGGAAAATCATGTCAGCCAACCGCGCCAAAGCTTGCCAATCATTCTAGCCGCACCTCCGTGCCAATGGAAAACCATACCATCCACACCGACCGCACCATGCCAAACACATATCGCTATGGCCCCCATGCCGCGCCACCATGATGGCCTTCCCCACGCGGCTACCAAATTGAAGGGGTGCAAACAATCAACGGTTGCCCTTCAATCCCAGGAGCAAATCCTGGCCGTCTAAAATCACCTCAAACCTTTAGCCCAAAACCCTAGATTGGTCACGCAGCTAGCCAAAGCTAGCCACGCCATGTGCCCATGGAAAACCCTTGGCCCCACATGCCAAGCCAAAACCATACGTAACCCAAGCTAGCCGCGTCATGCCAAACGCACTCTGCGTTGGACCTAGCTATGCTAGTCACACCACGCCAAGAAAAACACCCCTACCTTGGCCCTAGCCACGTCATACGCCCATGGAAAACCCTTGGCCCCACATGCCAAGCCAAAACCGCACCTATCCCAAGCTAGCCGCGCCATGCCAAACACACTCTTCCTTGGCCCTAGCTATGCTAGTCACACCACGCCAAGCCAAACACCCTTGCCTTGGCCCTAGCCACGCCACCCTGCTGGCCTCTATTATATGGCTACTAAAACGAAGGCGTGCAATAATCAATGGTTGCCCATCTATCCCAGGAGAAAATCCTAGCCATCCAAGGTTACCAGACAACACATGGTAACATTTGGCACGAAAACCTAAGTTTGGCCATGCCAACGGCATGCATACCTAGCCATGCTACCACATTGGCCCTCACTATGCGTCTACCAAAACAAAGGCATGCAATAATCAACGGTTGCCCCTCCTTTCAATATATAAATGGTACATGGGAGTTTGAACAAAGAAAGGATTTCCTATTTTGAGCCAAGAAGGGAAAAGAGGAAACTGGTCCCGCAAAGACCAATTCCCATGCCCAAGACCGCTCATGCCATTGCCACGACCGTATCACGCCTAGTCGTCCGTGCACGCATCACCTCGCCAATCCACGCCCATCCATGGCCGCACCAGGCCAAGCTATTCGCTCCATTATCGCGGCCCCACCAAGCCTAGCCGTCCGTGCACGCCTCACCTCACTGAGCCGCACCCTACCACGGCTGCACAAGGACAAGCCATCCGCTCTATTGTCGCGGCCCCACCAAGCCTATCCATCTGTGAACGCCTCACCTCACCGAGCCGTGCCCTGTCATGGACACACCCGGCCAAGCCATCCGCTCCATTGTTACGGCCCCACCAAGCCTAGCCGTTAATGCACGCCTCACCTCACCGAGCCGTTCCCTGCCATGGTCGCACCAGGCCAAGCCATCTGCTCCTTTAATGTGTCTCTAATATAATTACCGGGGTATCTTTTTCAAATTAGGGTTAGGACAAGCAAAACCCTAATTCCCACATGTGCCAATGGAAAATCATGTCATCCACACCAACCGCGCCGAAGCATGCTATCTGTAACACCCCGTATTTTTAGCATAGCGCGTGCTCAAAGATGCTCCATGGCCTGAGATGAAGCTTCATCAAAAGCTTCTGTTGGTTGGTAAGAGGTAGATTGTCTTAAGGCCAATATCACGCCAAAATGGCGTATTATGTTTGACACTTGGCCAAGGGCCAATTTTCGTGTCAAAGGATGCGTTTGACCAAGGTTCAATATTGGGTGCCAGGTAAGGCACATCGCGTATGCATATTGGCTAAGGCCAATATGACATTGGTTGGAAGTTACATTGGCCAAGAGCCAATATCGTACCAAGAGTGCTTCAGGCCAATTGGGTAGATGGCCTTAAGAATGTATAGCCATCACAGCTGGACATTGGTGTAGCCTATGGGACAAAGTCGGAAATATAGCCATCACGGCCCTTCATCGGGTTTTGCTCGGAAAATGTTCAGCCATCCTGACCGAGCATAGGAACTGGCATGTGAGACAGAACTGAATGTATAGCCACCTTGGCCGGTTATTCAGGAAAATACATGGCAACGGCCATGAATAGTAAAATGGGGAGTTGATGAAGGATTTTATCGCCCCCAATCAGAGTTCTAAAAATGTCAAATAAACATATATAGGGAAGGGTAGTTGGTTGAAGGTGCATATGCGTACTATGCACCAAGTAAGCTTCATAGCTTATCCGGAAGGGTATAAATGATGCCTAAGGCTCATTTATAGTTTCTTAGCCTTAAGAGAGGGCATATGATGCTAAGTCATCACTATTCCATTCCACGGACTCGATGATGCATCACTTGGATGTATTTGACGGAACGGCCTATACGGACTATGCCATTACCATTATTTCTTGGCCACAGCCTAGCAAACGAGTTGGAATAAGTTGCTTCTCCCTTCGAGGATGAACTACGGTCTGTTCTTGATTCCTTTAGAGTAGGGAAGGATACGTAGGCAGCCGCAATGAGTTTCAGCATTGCCGGTCCAGCACGTTGGCCCCTCATATCACCTAAGCTCGGTATCCTGACGCAAGAGATGATTATGTCCACACTTGATGAGGCTTGGTTGCATTCTAGTAAGTGGATGCTTATACCTCCTATCAAGTTATAAAGAGTTGGTAAGCGAAGTAACGTAGGAAATGGCAAGGGCTTGGTGCGGCCTATGCCTAAGTCCACGGCTTATGCCTTAAGCCTCAGCTAGTTAGGAAATTCAGTGATGGATTCCCTATGCTGAGGCAAAGCCAGATATGCATGCGAAGTGTATTGGCATTGGCCTTATGGCCCTAAACCCTTTTGCAGAACAAGGGTAAGTTGGAAAGGTGTGGAAGCTTAAATAGATGTGTCATGCTCCATGAGCATGCCTGCAAGGGAAGCTGAGAGTGCATTTGCCTAGGGATGAGGCCCGGATCATAGCTTCACCAGAGTGGCGCGTCGGGAGAGTTGCGGCCTGCGGGGTGACACACCGAAGGCGTAATTTTCCGGTCCGTCACAGTTGGTATCAGAGCAAGTTCCGAGAAAACACTAGGGACTTGTGCGGAGTGGACTTGTCCACAATTATTTTTCTTAATGGAAGACTTAAAGTTGGAGAGTAGTCCAACTTCTGCGCGGGGAAGAGTTTGTAACTGCTAGACCAGTTACTTTGCAAATCGAGTTGAGCTTGTATAAGAACTGTGAGTTTGCCAGGCCTTTGTGGCACCCCGCTTACGAGCATCCGGAAGACCGTCTGGGACTGTGTGTAGACAATGAGACTGATCATCCCCACACGTTGTCACTGGCCAACGGTGTGCGTTGTCAGGCCCGGCTAGCATCCCACTTACGAGTGGCAACCCGGTAAATCCGTTAGGGACGATGGCTTGCATCCCACTGCACTGGAATTAGAGATTGGTTCTCACAGTGTTGCATTGAGTTTTTCCTTGTAATTTCGATGACATCTTTCAAATTGTGAACCTTAGGGATTCCTGGGTGGTAGTATGGGATGCTATCTAGGATACCTTATCGAGTTATCCTCTTGGAACTGGCCAATTGAGATTCTTGGTAACGTTGTGGGCACTTTTTGGATTCCTGGGCAGGTGGTATGGGACATGTGCTCAGAAGGTCTAAATTGTTGTTCATGACGACTTGAAGAAACCCGTGATTTCTGAGCATCTGGTATGGGACTTTTGCTCAGGAAATCCAAACCGAAGAGATTGTCCACAATAGTTTTTATTTGGAATTTCGAGGACGAAATTCTTTTAAGGGGTGAAGAGTGTAACACCCCGTATTTTTAGCATGGCGCGTGCTGAAAGATGCTCCATGCCCTGAGATGAAGCTTCATGAAAAGCTTCCGTTGGTTGGTAAGAGGTATATTGGCTTAAGGCCAATATCACGCCAAAATGGCGTATTATGTTTGACACTTGGCCAAGGGAAAATTCTCGTGTCAAAGGATGCATTTGACCAAGGGTCAATATTGGGTGCCAGGTAAGGCACATCGCGTATGCATATTGGCTAAGGCCAATATGACATTGGTTGGAAGTTACATTGGCCAAGAGCCAATCTCGTACCAAGAGTGCTTTAGGCCAATTGGGTAGATGGCCTTAAGAATGCACAGCCATCACAGCTGGACATTAGTGTAGCCTATGGGCCAAAGTCGGAAATATAGCCATCACGACCCTTCATCGGGTTTGGCTCGGAAAATGTTCAGCCATCCTGGACAAGCATAGGAACTGGCATGTGATCCAGAACTGAATGTACATCCACCTTGGCCGGTTATTCAGGAAAATACATGGAAACGGCCATGAATAGTAAAACGGGGAGTTGATGAAGGATTTTATCGCCCCCAATCAGAGTTCTAAAAATGTCAAATAAACATATATAGGGAAGGGTAGTTGGTTGAAGGTGCATATGCGTACTATGCACCAAGTAAGATTCATAGCTTAGCCGAAAGGGTATAAATGATGCCTAAGGCTCATTTATAGTTGCTTAGCCTTAAGAGAGGGCATATGATGCTAAGGCATCACTATGCCATTCCACGGACTCGATGATGCATCACTTGGATGTATTTGACAGAACGGCCTATACAGACTAGGCCATTACCATTATTGCTTGGCCACGGCCTAGCAAACGAGTTGTAATAAGTTGCTTGTCCCTTCGAGGATGAACTACGGTCTGTGCTTGATTCCTTTAGAGTAGGGAAGGATACGTAGGCAGCCGCAATGAGTTGCAGCATTGCTGGTCCAGCACGTTGGCCCCTCATATCACCTAAGCTCGGTAGCCTGACGCAAGAGATGATTATGTCCACACTTGATGAGGCTTGGTTTCATTCCAGTAAGTGGATGCTCATACCTCATATCAAGTTATAAAGAGTTGGTAAGCGAAGTAACGTAGGAAAGGGCAAGGGCTTGGTGCGGCCTATGCCTAAGTCCACGGCTTATTCCTTAAGCCTCATCTAGTTAGGAAATTCAGTGATGGATTCCCTATGCTAAGGAAAATCCAGAGATGCATGCGAAGTGCATTGGCATTGGCCTTATGGCCCTAAACCCTTTTGCAGAACAAGGGTAAGTTGGAAAGGTGTGGAATCTTAAATAGCTGCGTCATGCTCCACGAGCATGCCTGCAAGGGAAGATGAGCGTGAATTTTCCTAGGGATGAGGCCCGGATCGTAGCTTCACCAGAGTGGCGCTCCGGGAGAGTTGCGGCCTGCGGGGCGATGCGCCGAAGGCGTAATTTTCTGGTATGTCACACTAACCATGCTAGCCGCACCTTTGTGCCAACGGAAAATCATGCCTGCCACACCAACCACTCCAAAGCATGCCAACCATTCTATTCGCACCTCTGTGCCTATGGAAAATCATGCCAGCCACACCAACCGCGCCAAAGCATGCCAATCATGCTAGCCGCACCTCTGTGCCAAAGGAAAATCATGCCAGCCATACCAACCGCGCCAAAGCATGCCAACCATAATACCCGCACCTCTGTGCCATTGGAAAATCATGCCAGCCATACCCGCCGCGCCAAAGCATGCCAACCATGCTAGCCGCACCTCTATGCCAATGGAAAATCATGCCAGCCACACCAACCGCGCCAAAGCATGCCAACCATGATAGCCGCACCTATGTGCCAATGGAAAATCATGCCAGCCATACTGACCGCGCTAAAACATGCCAACCATGCTAGCCGCACCTCCGTGCCAATGTAAAATCATGTCAGCCATCCGCGCCAAAGCATGCCAACCATGCTAACCACACCTTCTTTCCAATGGAAAATCGTACCAGCCACACCGACCGCGCCATGCCAAACACATATCGCCATGCCCCCCATGCCGCGCCACCATGCTGGCCTTCCCCACGCGGCTACCAAATTGAAGGCGTGCAAACAATCAACGGTTGCCCTTCAATCCCAGGAGCAAATCCTGGCCATCTAAAGTCACCTCAGAACCTTTGGACCAAAACCCTAGATTGGTCACGCACCTAGCCAAAGATAGACACGCCATGCACCCATGGAAAACCCTTGGCCCCACATTCCAAGCCAAAACCGCACCTATCCCAAGCTAGCCGCGCCATGCCAAACGCACTATTTCTTGGCCCTAGCTACGCTAGTCACACCAGGCCAAGCCAAACACCCTTGCCTTGGCCCTAGCCACGCCACCATGCTTCCCTCCCCTACGCGGCTACCAAAACGAAGGCGTGCAACAATCAATGGTTGTCCTTCTATCCCAGGAGCAAATCCTATCCATCCAAGGTTACCAGACAACACATGGTAACCTTTGGCACGAAAATCTAAGTTTGGCCATGCCAAACCATGCCATGCCAATGACATGCCGACCTAGTCGCGCCACCATATTGGCCCTCACTATGTGTCTACCAAAACAAAGGCATGCAATAATCAATGGTTGCCCCTCTCTCAATATATACATGGTACATGGGAGTTTGAACAAAGAAAGGATTTCCTATTTTGAGCCAAAAAGGGAAAAGAGGAAACCGGTCCCGCAAAGACCAATTCCCATGCCCAAGACCGCTCATGACATTGCCACGGCCCCATCACGCCTATCCGTCCGTGCACGCATCACCTCGCCAAGCCACTCCCATCTATGGCCACACCAGGACAAGCCATTTGATCCATTATTGCGGCCCCACCAAGCCTAGCCGTCCATGCACGCCTCACCTCACCGAGCCGCACCCTGCCATGGCCGCACTAGGCCAAGCCATCCGCTCTATTGTCGTGGCCCAACCAAGCCTAGCCATCTGGGCACGCCTCACCTCACCGAGCCGTGCCCTTCCAAGGACGCACCCGGCTAAGCCATCCGCTCAATTTTCACGGACCCACCAAGCCTAGCCTTTCATGCACGCCTCACCTCACCGAGCCGCGCCCTGCTATGGTCACACCAGGCCAAGCCATCCGCTCCTTTAATGTGTCTCTAAAATAATTACCGGGGTATCTTTTTCAAATTAAGGTTACGACAAGCCAAAACCTAATTCCCACATGTCCCAATGGAGAATCATGCCATCCACACCAACCGCGCTGAAGCATGCTAACCATGCTAACCGCACCTCTGTGCCAATTTTAAATCAATCCAGCCACATCAACCGCGCCAAAGCATGCCAACCATTCTATTCGCACTTCTGTGCCTATGGAAAATCATGCCAGCCACACCAACCGCGCCAAAGCATGCCAACCATGCTAGCCGCACCTCTGTGCCAAAGGCAAATCATGCCAGCCACACCAACCGCGCCAAAGCATTCCAACCATGCTAGCCGCACCTCTGTGACAATGGAAAATCATGTCAGCCATACCAACCGCACCAAAGCATGCCAACAATGCTAGCCGCACCTCTGTGCTAAATACAAATCATGCCAGCCACACCAACCGCGCCAAAGCATTCCAACCATGCTAGCCGCACCTCTGTGCCAATGGAAAATCATGTCAGCCATACCAACCGCACCAAAGCATGCCAACAATGCTAGCCGCACCTCTATGCCAATGGAAAATCATGCCAGCCACACCAACCGCGCCAAATCATGCCAACCATGCTAGCCGCACCTCTATGCCAATGGAAAATCATGACAGCCACACTGACCGCGCTAAAACATGCCAACAATGCTATCCGCACCTCCGTGCCAATGGCAAATCATGCCAGCCAACCGCGCCAAAGCATGCTAACCATGCAAGCCGCACCTCCGTGCCAATGGAAAATCATACCAGCCACACCGACCACGCCATGCCAAACACATCTCGCCATGGCCCCGATGCCGCGCCACCATGCTGGCCTTCCCCACGTGGCTACCAAATTGAAGGCGTGCAAACGGTTGCCCTTCAATCCCAGGAGAAAATCCTGCCGTCTAAAGTCACCTCACAACCTTTGGCCCAAAACCCTAGATTGTTCACGCACCTAGCCAAATCTAGCCATGCCATGCGCCCATGGAAAACCCTTGGCCCCACATGCCAATCCAAAACCATACGTATCCCTAGCTTGCCGCGTCATGCCAAACGCACTCTGCCTTGGACCTAGCTAGGCTAGTCACACCACGCCAAGAAAAACTCCCCTACCTTGGCCCTAGCCACGTCATATGCCCATGGAAAACCCTTGGACCCACATGCCAAGATAAAACCGCACCTACCCCAAGCTAGCCGCGCCATGCCAAACACACTCTTCCTTGGCCCTAGCTATGCTACTCACACCACGCCAAGCCAAACACTCTTGCCTTTGCCCTAGCCACGCCACCCTGCTGGCCTCTCTTACGCGACTACCAAAATGAAGGCGTGCAATAATCAATGATTTCCCATATATCCCAGGAGAAAATCCTATCCATCCAAGGTTACCAGACAACACATGGTAACCTTTGGCATGAAAACCTAAGTTTGGCCATGCCAACGGCATGCCGACCTAGTCGCGCCACCACATTGGCCCTCACTATGCGTCTACCAAAACAAAGGCATGCAATAATCAACGGTTGCCCGTCCTCTCAATATATACATGGTACATGGGAGTTTTAACAAAGAAAGGATTTCCTATTTTGATCCAAGAAGGGAAAAGAGGAAACCGGTCCCGCAAAGACTAATTCCCATGCCCAAGACCGCTCATGCCATTGCCACGCCCCCATCACGCCTAGCCGTCCGTGCACACATCTCCTCGCCAAGAAACGCCCATCCATGGCCGCACCAGGCTAAGCCATTCATTCCATTATCGCGGCCCCACCAAGCCTAGCCGTCCGTGCACGCCTCACCTCACAGAGCCGCACCCTGCCATGGTAGCACCAGGCCAAGCCATACGCTTTATTGTAGCGGCCCCACCAAGCCTAGCTATCTTTGCACGCTTCACCTCATCGAGCGGTGCCATGCCATGGACGCACCCGGCCAAGCCATCCGCTCCATTGTCACGGCCCCACCAAGCCTAGTTGTTCATGCACGCCTCACCTCACCGAGTCATGCCCTGCCATGGTCGCACCAGGCCAAGCCATCCGCTCCTTTAATGTGTCTCTAAAATAATTACCGGGGTATCTTTTTCAAATTAAGGTTACGACAAGCCAAACCCTAATTCCAACATGTGCCAATAGAGAATCATGCCAGCCACACCAACCGCGCAGAAGCATGCTAACCATGCTAGCCGCACCTCTGTGCCAATTGTAAATCATGCCAGCCACACCAACCGTGCCAAAGCATGCCCACCATTCTATTCGCACCTCTGTGCCTATGGAAAATCATGCAAGCCACACCAACCGCGCCAAAGCATGACAACCATGCTAGCCGCACCTCTGTGCCAAAGGAAAATAATGCCAGCCACACCAACCATGCCAAAGCATGCCAACCATGCTAGCCGCACCTCTGTTCCAATGGAAAATCATGCCAGCCATACCAACCTCGCCAAAGCATGCCAACCATGCTAGCCGCACCTCTATGCCAATGGAAAATTATGCCAGCCACACCAACCGCGCCAAAGCATGCCAACCATGATATCCGCACCTCTGTGCCAATGGAAAATCATGCCAGCCACATTGATCGCGCTAAAACATGCCAACCATGCTAACCGCACCTCCGTGCCAATTGCAAATCATGCCAGCCAACCGAGCCAAAGCGTTCCAACCATGCTAGCCGCACCTCCGTGCCAATGGAAAATCATACCAGACACACCGACCGTGCCATGCCAAAAAAATCTCTCCATGGAGCACATGCCGTGCCACCATGCTGGCCTTCCCTACGCGGCTACCAAATTGAAGGCGTGCAAACAATTAACGGTTACCCTTCAATCCCAAGAGCAAATCCTGGCCGTCTAAAGTAACCTCACAACCTTTGGCCCAAAACCCTAGATTGGTCACGCACCTAGCAAAAGCTAGCCACACCATGAGCCCATGGTAAACCCTTGGCCCCACATGCCAAGCCAAAACCATACGTATCCCAAGCTAGCCGCATCATGCCAAATGCACTCTGCCTTGGACCTAGCTATGCTAGTCACACCACGCCAAGACAAACGCCCCTACCTTGGCCCTAGCCACGTCATACGCCCATGGAAAACCCTTGGCCCCACATGCCAAGCCAAAACCGCACCTATCCCAAGATAGCCGCGCCATGCCAAACGCACTCTTCATTAGCCCTAGCTATGCTAGTCACACCACGCCAAGCCAAACACCCTTTCCTTGGCCCTAGCCACGCCACCGTGCTGGCCTCCCCTACGCGGCTACCAAAACGAAGGAGTGCAATAATCAACGGTTGCCCTTCTATACCAGGAGCAAATCCTATCCATCCAAGGTTACCAGACAACACATGGTAACCTTTGGCACGAAAACCTAAGTTTGGCCATGCCATGCCAACGGCATGCCAACCTAGCTATGCCACCACATTGGCCATCACTATGCGGCTACCAAAACAAAGTCATGCAATAATCAACGGTTTCCCCTCCTCTCAAAATGTAAAATTTTGACCGTCGAAGGTCACCAGGCTAGCAAGTTTCCCGATCTTGACTTTCCAAGCCACAACAACATGACACATGTTTTCCAAAAACATTCGAGACATCAACAAAAACCGGGGGATTCTTATTAGGGTTTTGGTTTGGTGGTCTATAGCGTGCGACATACACAAATGCCCGTTTCAAGATAGTGTAATAAGAATAAGATGGTTAGTAAATTCAAGAAGCAATGGTGAAACTATTTTCATTATGGAACATCAATTCCATCAAATTACATCAATATCGGGCGTTACCACCTCTTCCCATTTAACTCATCTATTTTCTTTTCTTGTGAGGCCAGAGTACGTTTCTTTTTGGACTTGTATAAATAGGACTACCTATTTCCACCAGAGATAACTAGTTTTTGGTCAGGGAAAATACCACACTCAGAAAGGAAACTCTTGCTAGCTTTCCCGAAGCTTTCACCTTCTGATAAAAGTCAAGTACTACTCTTCTAGAATTATTCTGGCCTCAGCACTCTCTTCGCTTCCCTCCCTAAACCGACCCTTCTCCTCCACTTTGTGACCGAAGCAAGTATGGAATGGCCATTTCTTGGTTTAGGCCGGACTTGTACAGATTGATCTCTCGAATCTAAAGTACTCCCTTGCAGTACATTATTTAGGGTTTAACTCGTTTCTCACTTTCACACACGTAATTACCAAAATCAGTAGAAACCATTTTCACCTATAAACACTTGTATAAAACTGTTGAGCATTTGAGGCCATACTCTCAATCAGACTAGTTTCTTGCGAGATTATATTCTCAGTGAGTGAACCACTGGTTGTTGCATCAATCAAATTCCTCTGTTCTGAAAGTAATCCTTAGTAGAAGTATTGAATAATAAGTGTTGAGGATATATTGTGGTGAGGGAAACTCGCCAACAACCTCTTGTATCTCTCCCAATATTCACCAGTATTCCGTAGAATACCACTAATCTCTTTACAAGGAGCAGCCAACTTAGAAGCAGGAAAGTACTTCTCAAGATATAACTTTTTCATCTCAGTCCATGTTGTAACACTCCCTGGATAAAGGTAATACAACCATTCTTCTACTGAGTCCATTAATGGGAACGGAAAAGATTGTAGCATAGCCATATCTCTGTCTTCGACTCCTTGCCTTAGACTTGTCATCTTGTGTTAAAATATTTGAAGATGATGGTTCAGATATTTACCAGGATGTCCCTTGAATTTCGGTAGATGATGAAGCAGATTCGACTTCAGCTTCACTGGGTTAGTGATTGTAATGCACAGTGGTTGCGAATCTAAGCACGGAGATGTCAATTCTCCTAACTTCCTCTCCACAGGTGGAGGTGGTGGTGGTGGATTAGTGCCTCCGACCATCTCTGTTATAGACGGTTATGGTTGCAACTTCTTACTTTCTTGAAGTATCGTTCCTTTACGAGTTTGAATTCCGCACCTCTCGTAATTACAATCCTTCAATGCCAGAGATTAAGTACCTAAAACAAAAATCTAGAAAAAAAGTTAAAAACTAAAAAGAAAATCCAAAAACTAAATAAAACTAAAAGAAACAACTAAAGTTACCGACTGCTCCCCGGCAATGGCGCCAAAATTTGATGTTGGTCATGGGTGCAATCAAATTAAATCACTTATTTCCATATAATTAAATGGTAACATAATGGAAGAAAGGATCATTCCCACATAGAGCAGTGAGTTTTAGTTGTTCAAAAAGGTCACAAGGGGGGTTTCGTTTAGGATTTCAAAGTAAAACAAACTAAGCAATTAAACGATTAAGTTGTAAGCAATAGAGAGTGAGATGATCGAAGAATCCTTCTTTGCTACTAAACCGTCATCAAGTTATTATACCGATCCATTCATCATTAGTACAAATTATCACCGACCGTAGAATAACAACTAGATTAGTGTTATCCCCTAAATTCCTTAAGTCACTGGACACGGAAGTTCTCGACTACCAGATTCCGTTAAACCGAACCACCAAGTAGTAGATCACTCAAGGTGTAACCCAATCGAATGCTTTAAGTTTTATGAATTTATAGGTTGATACTACTAGTTATACTCTTAGATCAAGGTCCACTTTTTAGTGTTGTTTATACACACAATTTCTCCACAGAATCCCTCTGCAAGATCTCGTGTTTTCTACTTGTGTATGAATTATTCGACGATTACTTATATCCTAACTCAATACTAGCATTAGATTAAATCAATTCAGTTGGCCACCTAAACAATCTACCAATTAATCATAAACATTCATAATAATATAAACAAGCGATAATCATATGAAGAACTTCAAAATAAATTAATATAATAACTCAAATCTTGTCTAGAACTTAGAATTCATCCTTAATCAATTATGGGTTTAGATACTCATGGATGTAGGAGCATCCATGTTAAACATATAAGAAAAGTAAAGAGATATCGTTACGATTGATGAGAAACGCTCTGAAACCCTATCTTTTTCCTCCGTTGTTGTTTTCTCCTCTCCAATCTTGCAAAGTAATGTAAGAGATCCCATTCTTAATGTTGCATAAGTCTTCTTATATAGTACTCATGATATTTAGGTCTTAGATATCTTTTGGGACCATGTTATCTTGATTTAGAAGTCAAAAATAGGTCTTGGAAGTGGCCCCCGTCGAGCTACAATCGGTAGTCACATTAATCCTCTTCTAGCGATTGTAGGGGTCCAAAAACATGATTAATTTCCTGACGCTAAAAGCGTCCATAATCGGTAGTCATGACACCCTCCTTACCTCCCGATTATAAGAGCTCATAATATGACTTTTCATGTGTCCAAAAATTGCTATAATCGGTAGGAACGATTCCCCTATTATCTTCCAATTGTTGGAGCTCAAAAATGGACTTTTCCTGATGTTGAAACTGTCTATAATCGGTAGTAAATTTTCTCAGTTATCTCCCGTATTTTGCTATGTGTTTCACTTATTTTCTTTCGATTGTTTTGCCCGTAACTTCTTCGTCCGAACTTGGAATAACCTCATTCTTTCTCCTTTCACTTTGTAATTGAATTATCTTCAATATGGTGATAAGAAATTATGAATTTCGATGAGTTTCATTTGGTCTTATAGTCCTTCTCATGTTTTCGACGTTCTTTGCTCCTTTTTATCGCACTTCTTCCACTTCTTTTGGCTTTAGTCACTTGGATCTTTGGAGAACTTCACTTTATAGATATTTTGGAACCATTTCCATTGAATTTGAATGATTCACCTAATTAAAAAAATAAAATAGAAAACAAGAGTAATAAAAGGATAATATGCAAGAAATCTAACTAAAACAAGAATGGAATTAACACTAAAATCATGTAAATTATGCACTTATCAATTAAACTCGAATCAAATTGGTCAGTAGACAGTATTGATGTTATATTTTTTTTCTCGGTGTCAAAACCAATAGGATTCAAAAACTCATGCAATCAATATTTGTTATCTTTTCTTAGTTATTTTATCATATCACTAGAATCATCTACCTGTTTGACATTCTGGCGCACATTATAATGTGTTAATTATTCTATCTATATCCCTATATGGGACAAGATTATTATATCTATATACAATCCATTAAAGCAGAAGTATACAATGAAGTTTTAAAGAGAAAGTGAAGATGACGACACGCTAAAAAAATGTTGATTCTAACAGTGAAGCACTTCTTGTACAACTACTGTACTATATTTCTTTATTATTAATATATTAAACTTTCCATAAAAAACTGATAATTTAAAGAACATATATTTTCATTCATAAAATGCAACTATTATATTCCAAAAGTTGTTATAACCTAAATCTAAATCCACAATTCACAAGTCAAAGTGCATAAATTACTTAAAGATACTTAAACCCAAATATAAAACATGTTTGTTCATTTACCACGACATGTTTTTCTACCTCTACAATCACTGCACTGCCGTAGTAGAATGCTAAATCTATTCGCAGATATGTGCCCACACGAGAAAGTAAAAACTCAATATTCATTCCAATGAGCTTATATGATTTTAAGATCTTCTCGCATTCTTCAAATTTATTCGCAGGAACACGCAGATTACTAGCTACGATTACATTGGAGATATTTACTCCATCGTAAATGATTTTAGAAACTATTTTATGATTTATCCCTCCACGACATGTTGATAAGATTCATCATGACTACGACATATCTCAAGGTATTTAGTCTGAATGTCATCAAGCGTCTCCAAATCTATAAGCATGTTGTTAACTTTTATTGTGAAACAATCCAAATTTGTGAAGTCTTGAATACCAACAATGGGATTCAAAAGTTTGTATAAGCATGCGTTAACTTTAAAAATGTCTTCTAAAGTTTGTATTATTGTACTTGTTAAAAACTTGAAAATTCAAAGACTTTTTATAATTACCTATTTGTAAGACTTTGAGTGATTTTTGTGTATATATTTTCCTTGATTAAAGTCTTACAAAATATATAAGATTTTGGAAGACTTCCATAAAAAGTTTAAATGTATTTCTATTTTCTTTTGTTTTATTTCATAAATATATACAATCTATAAAGCCCATATGATAAATGTATATAAATTACTCCATGATATGATTAGTACTAATAGATGCATTGGCCATTTCTACAATCACCACACTAGACGGGCCATTATCCTTAAGCTTAACTTTACGAAGTCAGTGGGGAGTTGGATTACATCTTCTTTAATACCTTGAAGTTTGATGGTAATCAAAGTCTATGTTACACTCCTCTGACATCTGTAAGTGTTTCTATGTTTCCCATCTCTGAGATTTCGACATCTGTAAGTATCATTTCTCTTTTGCCTTGTGCATTTTTTTTTCCTTGTGTGTTTCTGCTTGTGAATATGGTAATGTAAGCATGTTTCAGTTTACAGATAAGCTTATAAGGTTGGTAATATGCATGTTTAGGTCTCACTAATGACGTAACTCTAATATATGGTTGTTTTGTAGAGTCTAGTGGGAGTAAAGTTCTTGTTTTTGTTGTAATGTATAGTTCAGTGGGAGCATGCATACATTATGTTTGCTGCATAATTGTATTTGTGCAGGTGCAGATCTCTATTGAGATCATAAAGTTAAATCCTCAAGTTGTGTTTTCAGTTTGAGCATAAAGTGAAGCTCATTAATTACAGACCTTAGAGGTATGAAGGATCTTGTTCATCTTGGATTGTTGTTTCTCTATAGATAATTACTTACAACAGAAGACTCTATGCTAAGATCTTTTCTTGAAAATATCTTTCAAATATATTTTTATTTTAATTATTATGTGTTAATGTGTAAATAATATTTTTTTATTTCTAATATTTATTGTATTTTGTTAAACTAAATAAGTGTTGTATATACAATAATAACCACCTTTAATCTATTGGTTAGTAACTTAGAAACCACTTTATAATCACTATTCAAAAGACTAAAAGGTCCAAAATATTTAGGAGAACAAAAATGCTCCTTTTGGGGAATCAGAAAAACAAAAAGTATTGGTAAGTTTCTAGTCTAAAGACTCATACTTTCCAAACTTTAGTTGCATTCTTGAAATGGATGAAGAGATTTTCTGCAATTCAGCATTAATAATCATTTTACCACTTCATATGTCCCTCTACCTAACTAAAATCGATGAATTGAATGGTTAGAAAGTTATAGGTTTGGGTGTTGAGATAAATCTTTAGCTGTGTAATGAATCTGTAAGTCCTAGAGTACAAACTAGAAATCTATAAAAAAACTGTTACAAGATGAAGCGTTGAAGTTGAAGGAGCAATACCGATCCTCTTATTCTATCAAGAGGGTCGGTATTGCTCTTTCATTTAGTTTTAGTATTGTTTTGTAAAAAATCGTACCTTTTATTGAAAGGATTTACTTTTTTTGTGTACAACATACTTATACTTATCTAAGTATGAATACAGAAAATAGATAACTGCTCAAATATCTAACCTTGAGTGATATAAAATTTAAATATTGGGGGGCGATGGAAAGTCATAACCACAATAGTGTTAAACCTTCATAAAAGGGCACCTTGCAGCTCAAGAGGAAATATTAGTGTGAAAGATTGCTACATGCATAAACTTTGATATACATCAGATTAATACTGATGGGAGGTATGTTCGGAAGTTAAAATGTTAATACTAACCAAAATTCTTCATTTGGTACATGTGTCGTAGTGAACTGAACTTAAACGAACCCTTTTTATATAATACCTCCGTTTAAGAAAAAAGGTTCTTTTACTTTTTCATTTTAGCCTAAAAATATGCCAAATTGAAAAAAATTTGAAAGTATCTCTTCTTCTTTTCTTAAATGGATGGAGTATTCAGGAATGGAATTTGTAACTATCCTGGATGTTGCCTATGTGACAAGGATATTATAACTCCCCTTTATTTTTTCTTTGGATTTTGTAGCATCAGGCAAATTTGGGAATAAATGTTCTGAATCGATTGATCTTTATGCTGCACCTGATTTTATGTTTCCTTCCAATTTTAAAAACTTGTCTTTCTGTATAAGTTTTGTGGAAGGAATTGATAGGTTGGTTGGTAAGCTGACTCGAAAATATGATGCTGCTAGTAGTCTAGATAGGATCTGGATGGTCCCGACTGAGTCCAGGTTATATCATACTATCATGGTTTTTGGAATCGTGCGATTCATGATTCGAATCGCATGATTCGCTTCATTTTCTACAAAATTGTTTCGAATCGTATGTGAAACCCATGACCTCAAGCGTCACATGCATGGCCTCTAACCAAATGTTCCATCTTGATTGTTGGTCCTAAGAATCAATGTATTCCATATTTATAAGAATTATACATCAAAAATCAAACCTTAGGATTTATTTTGTATGGTTCAACGATATTTATAGGCATACGTCTACTTCCATTCACAATTTAAAACCTTGCATATTATTAAACACTGGCGGGGCTTTGTGCCGAAAATGCCCACAAAAAGGAGGAAATGCTGCGAAATAATGAGTTGGCCAACAACGGGGTGGTAATAGAAAGTTTTTTGGGCTAGGGAGAAAATAGTAATGGGCTGGGTTATTGAGCGGATATGGAGCAGGGCATTAGAAAAAATAAGAGAACAAGAAGTGATTCTATCGGGGCATCACTTCTTAATCTGGTGCCCTAATTTCTTAGAGCTCCGCTTTCTCCATCTTCGTCTTCTATGAACCCAATTGGCCAATTCAGATAATTTAAATTTCAATAATCTAGTCTAGGAACCCAAATCATGATGACGATATTGATTGTCAGATAGAGATTAATATCACAACCCATAGAGATGTTGACCTAAAGATGGAACTAGACGAAAATGGAGGTATTGATGATGGAAATTATCGCTTTTCACTCTGCCTCTGGAGTACAATTGAGCGCTGAGAATCAGGTTTTTCATAATCTCTACTCTATTTATAGTTTGGGTTTTATCTGATTGCTCTAAAATAATATTGATTTACTGTATATTACTGTTGTTGATAAAGTTAGTTCATACAAAGATGTTTTGATAAAAAAAAATTGTTTTTACTGGTAGATTTGATTGTGTTAATCTGGCCTTAAAAATCTTTGGATATTGTCCTTCCTATTTGCACTCAGTTGCATCATTTTCACTTGTTATAATTTGTTATGTATTACAACCAGAGTTCGCATAACCTTATCAACTATTTCCATATACAATCTGTTAAGGCTAGCTCTACCAGAAGCCCTATAATCTCTGAACTGACTAGTTCAGTTGACCATAATAGTCGAGTCTAGTCTTCCTAAATAGTTTCCACTTAATGTTGTAAGTTTCCTAAAATATAGAATCTATAAACTGACTGTGTACATGAAAAACTCTATAAAAATATTGTTTGAACTCCAAACGTTTTCTGTGGAAGGTTCACCAAAACCAATTCTTGTGTTGGTATTAGCCTACGATCCTGAAAACCACGCTTTTCGAAACCTAAAAAAAAAAAAAAAACCTATCCTTCAATGGCAGACATCACCACTCTCCAGAATGTTCATATCAACCATCTTGTGTCACTTAAATTGACTGAGACAAACTTTATTCTCTGGAAAACCTTGTTCAAACCAGTTCTGAGAGGATACAAACTTATTGGATATGTTGATGGGACAAAAGAAGTTCCCCCTCGTACTCTCCCAAATTCACAGGCCATTAATCCAGAATACACAAAACATGAAGATATCAATCAGATACTTCTAGGATGGCTCGTTTCTACACTATCTGAATCTGTGATTGGAAAGGTCACGAGTCTTGAAACTTCCAAAGCTGTATGGCACACTCTAGAAAGAGAGTTTGCTCCAAAAACAACAGCACACCAGATGCATCTTCGCAGAACTGCACAACCTTTCAAAAAGTAATCTCACTATGCAGCAATATTCACTCAAGCTAAAACTTTGTCTGATCGTCTTGCAGTATGTGGATATAATGTCTCCTCTGATGACATGAAATCTTTTATTGTAAATGGACTCAACCAATCTTATGATCCAATTGTTACTGCCTTTGGAAATGTTACTGACATGACATGGAGACATTCAAAGCTCATCTCCTTACCTTCGACATGCGTATGGAGCAGTAGATAGCTTTACTTCAACAGCCATTAGCAAATATGGAAGCATCAGCTTCTTCTTCTTCATCACCAAGGCCTGATCAGAGGAGGAACAGAAATCAGCTACCACAAAATCATCAACCTTAGCGTCCGAGAACAAATAATCCACAAGCACAAAGGTGTCAACTCTGTGGAAGGAAGAACCATCTTGCACCACGTTGCTGGTATCGATTTGATAAGGACTTTGTGCCTCCACAGCGAGCACCTACTGCAGCATATATTGCAGCATATGTTGTACTTCCACAAGGAAAAGGTGACAATAGTTGGGTGACAGATACATGAGCTACATATCACCTAACAGCTGATATTAACAATCTCAGCATTCCTCATGAGTATGACGGTATTGAACAAGTCCAGGTTGGAAATGGTAATGCCCTATCAATTGCAAACATTGGTAAATCTTCTTTTACGTACAATGCTAGAACTTTTCATCTAAACAATATTTACCATGTACATGCAATACAAAGAAATATGCTTTTTGTCCATCAATTTTGTAAAGATAATGATGTGTTCTTTGAGTTTCACACAAATCTTTTTGTTGTAAAGGACAAAAGCACGGGGATAACACTGATGTAGGGGAGGAATAAAAATGGGCTTTATGTGTTTGATGGTGTCGGTACTGCTGTCTCTCAAATTCAACCAAAGACCTTCATCTCCAATACCTTACCAGTATGGCACCAACGACTTGGCCACCCTATGATCCGTACTGTTCATCGAGTATTAGTCAGTTTTCTCTACTAGTAACAAATAAATGTTTTGATTTTTGTCATTCTTTCCACATTAGTAAAAGCAAGAAACTTCCCTTTCCAATTAGTAGCATTGTTTTTAATAAACCATTAAGTTTGGTTATTTCAGACATCTAGGTATCTCCACATATGTCTAGATATGGGTTTTCTTATTATATGCTTTTAATGGATGCGTTTTCACATTATACATGAGTGTTTCCACTTGTTCAAAAATCAGATTCTTTGCCTACTTTTATTCAGTTCAAAAGCAGGTTGAAAACTTGATGACATACAAAATACAAGTCTTTCAATCTTGATAATACAGGTGAATACAAAAAGTTTACTGCATTGCTAAATGACTCTAGTATTCTCCATCGTTTTTCTTTTCCACATACGTCTCTTAGGAATGGTCTAGCATAACGTAGGATATGACATGTCAATGAATCTGGCTAAGCACTTTTGTTCCATGCACACATGCCTAAATCATTTTTTCCAGAAGCTTTTCAAACTGCTTGCTATCTGATAAATAGACTGCCAAAATCCCAATTTAAAACACGGACTCCTCTTGAACTCCTCTTTAAGAAAATACCCGATTACTCCTTCCTAAAAGTATTTGGTTGTTTGGTCTATCCATGTCTTCATTCTTATAATTCAAATAAATTAGAGCCTAGGTCAGTGGCTTGTGTTTTCATTGGGTGTAGTAGCTCCCATAAGGGGTATATATGTGTCTTCATAAGCAGTCCAATAGAGTCTATATTTATCGACATGTAAGGTTCGAAGAAAGTTTTATTTCCCGTTTGCCCCAAAGCATAAGGATGTCCCCAAGCACATTCAAGAGAATACGTTCCCCAGCACGAGGTTATTTTCCTCACCCATGTTCAGACATCTACAAGCAACAACTAACACTACAGGTCAGCCAAACAGTGCAACATTGCCACTGAATACACAAGATGTGTCTGATCAATCGATTCACACGCCAAGGAATAATGCAGTTCACTTAGAAGATTCAGTTAGTTATGCGCCATCAGTTCCACAACTTCAAATGCCTACTGTTGTTGAGTCATCATTTCAGAACGAATCAGTTTCTCAACCAACTCAGCAATCACAACTACAATCTTCTGAAGTCGCAAGTGATGCAACATCATCCAATACACAATCACAGCTTCATCCCATGCAGATACGATCAAAATACGGCATCACCAAACCTGTGCAACGCTTGTGTCTGACAGCAACTAAATATCCTTAACAGGATATGGAGTTTATGGAGCCAACTTGTTACTCCAAAGCTTGCTTAGAACCAAAATGGAGGAAATTAATGGATGCAGATATCAATGCTCTACTCAGAAATGGTACATGGACTCTTGTCAGGTATGAAAATGGGATGAATATAGTTGGATCGAAATGGCTGTATCGTATTAAAAGAAATCTGGACTGAACAATTGAATGCCACAAAGCTCGTTTAGTTTCCAAAGGGTACAACCAAAAAGAGGGCATCGACTACGGTGAAATATTTAGTCCGGTAGTGAAGCCATACACAATCAGACTAGTGTTGTCTATTGTTATAATGAACAACTGGCAGTTACGACAACTTGATGTAGAGAATGCCTTCCTGCATGGAGAATTTCATGAAGAAGTGTACATGAAACAACCAACGGGTTATGTTGATCCAAACTATACAAACCATGTTTGCAGACTGAACAAGTCGTTGTACAGCCCTAAACAAGCTCCGAGAGCTTGGTTTTCTCTTTTAAGTGGATACCTTATTCAGCTAGGCTTCAAGGAATCCATACCTGATAGTTCCTTGTTTGTTCAATAAACTTCAGATGGCATCACTTATATTTTGATCTATGTAGACGATATCATTGTCACCGGATCCAATCCATCTCTTATAGACAAGTTAATTACAAATTAGGAAGATGTTTTTGCAGTCAAGGGCATGGGAAAACTTTCTTACTTTCTGGGAGTGGAAGTAATCAGCCAAGATTGCAAACTGTTTCTCACTCAACGTAAATATGTAGCAGATTTACTGCGCAAAACTATAATGGACGGAATCAAGCATGTTTGCAGTCTACTAGCGGCTCAGGCAAAACTAAAAAATCAAGGCAGTGTGAAGTTTGACGATCCAACCTTATATCGCAGCGTAGTTGGGGCACTGCAGTACTTGCATTTAACAAGACCATGCATTTTGGTTGCTGTGAATAAAGCTTGCCAGTTTATGCATGATCCTTATGTTGAACATTGGGATCTCATCAAACGTATATTGCGGTATCTCAAGAATACTTTGGACTAAGGATTGCTTGCTTATCAAACCAAGTATTGACAACACTCTTCATGCATACTCGGATGCAGACTGGGCAGGAAACTTGGATGATCGGCGTTAAACTAGTGGCTACTTTATTTATTATGGTGGTAACTTAATATCCTGGAGTGCAAGAAAGCATAAGATGGTGTCTAAATCCAGCACGGAGGCGGAATACAGAGGTGTTGCCATAGAAAATTCATAACTCATTTGGATACAATCATTATTACATGAACTTAGAGTTTCCACAGCAGCTCCAATTTTGTGGTGTAACAATCTTGGAGTGACATACCTAACAACAAATCCGGTCTTCCATGCGTGAACCAAGCACATTGAGATAGATTTCCATTTTGTACGTGAATGAGTAGCTAGCAAAGAACTACATGTGCGTTTCATATCTTCTAAGGATCATCTAGCGGACATATTTACCAAGGGGTTATCTTCACCTAGATTTCAGTTTTTACGAGACAAGTTGAACATTCGCAAGCTGCAGCTCAACTTGAGGGATGGTGTCAAGGCTAGCTCTACCAGAAGCCCTAGTTCAGTTGACCATAATAGCCGAGTCTAGTATTCCTAAATAGTTTCCACTTAATGTTGTAAGTTTCCTAAAATATAGAATCTGTAAACTGACTGTGTACATGAAAAACTCTATAAATAGATTGTTTGAACTCCACACGTTTTCTGTGGAAAATTCACCAAAACCAATTCTTGTGTCAATCAACAACTGTATACTCCCTGTTGGGGTTTTCTATTTTGACTGGTATTTCTAGGAATTGCTATAATCCTATTTTTGTAGTATCACTGTATTAGAAGTTCAGTGTGTTATCGCAAAACTATCAGGGTCTGAGCTCAAAACCCTGACATGATATTCCTTTATGAAACAAAAAATGAGATTCCAAAAATGAGTCAATATTTAAGGAGATTTAATTTCCCAAACACTTGGATTTATCCTTCTTTAGGTTTTGTTGTGGAAATCAGGCTATAACTATGAGATTGTCTAATACAAGGACAAAATATCAATGTCTTGATATCTGATGACCCTAACAAGCCTGAATCCCTAGCAACTTTCTTATACGATTCCACATACCATGCCGAGAAATTGCTTCTATGGAATTATATTGGTGAAATTGGGCAGAGAGCAAATATCCCATGGTTTATTATAGGAGATCTCAACATAACTATGCATACCCTTGAGAGATTTACATTCTCTACCCACTATTGTGTACCCTAGTATACAACATGTCATTAATATCTCAGACCTTTCTGACTTAGGTTACATTTGTTCACAGTTCACTTGGAATAATAGATAATCTGGTCGAAATCTCATTTGTGCTAAGCTTGATAGAGCTTTGGGAAATGGTCATTAGCTGAATCATTTTATAGGGAATGACCATAACCCTATTACTCTTGAGACAAATCCATTGTCTTTTCAGGGTAAGTAAGCGGTATAGATATTTCAAGTTTTGGAGCAGAGATCCATCTGTTAAAGATGTCATTAAAAATGCTTATTCTACTTTTGTTAGAGGATCTCCTCCTTACTAAGTAATCATCTCAGATTTATCAAACGTGATTTAAAAAATTGGAATTTTTTTCCATTTTGGCAATATTGACCAAAAGGTAAGAGTTCTTGGTACTCAGTTCCAAAATCTGAATAGTTTTCCCTATACTACTCAGAAAGTTGAGCAAGATATAGAACATTGACAAAAAGTCCAATTCTATGCTCAAAAGTCTAGACAAGAAATTTTAAAATCTTTCGACGGTAACACTGCTTACCACAACAAACCATTTCAACATGAGATAACATTTGAATCATATTAATTTTATTAAGGCTGACACTGGCCAATTGGTTAGACCAAGTTTTGAAAACCTGTTGGTCAAGCACTTTAGTTCTATAGGGGATACTTCTCATCCCTACATGAATAATGAATTTATCTATTGCATCAGCCTTGTATTTATAACACTTCAAGAAGTAAAGGATACTATAAGCCAAATGAATCCCTGGACTACTCCAGATGGCTTTCCTCCTGACTTCTATGAAAAAAATATGGACCTTCTCTTAACTGATGTTTGAAAAATTGTTAAAAAAAATTGATTCCAAATATTTTCTTGAGAATATGAACCATACATTCTTATCCTTAATTCTTAAAATCAGCAATCCCTCCTCATTGGTTGATTTTAGGCCAATTTCCTTGTGCAAGATCATTGTAAATAAAATGAAACCGCTTTTTAGTAAGATAATAAGTCCTTTTCAGTCTGCATATGTCCCTAACAGACATATTCATGATAATATTATTATTGCTCACGAGTTGGTGCACACAATGAAAAGGAAGAAGAAAAAATATATGTGGGATGTTATGGGGCTTAAATTAGATATGTCTAAGGCGTTCGATAGAGTCACTACAAGAAAACTTGTCTTTAGCGACTATTTTCTTACCAACTAAAGTTGGTGGAATTCTTCAGCAACAATTGTTTGTAACTAAAAACAACTATAGTGGGCGGAAATATCTAACTACCAGTTTTCAGCAACGATAGTGGGTGGAAGGCTTTAGCATGAACAACTCAACAACCGAAATATCGTATTTGTTGTTATTAGCCTCCAACCATCATGTTTGGGCAACCAAAACGTACCCTAAAAGGTACATTTCTTTTGCCACTTATCTTACCCACAAAATAACCTGTTGGAAGACACCTTAACCAACCATCAAATTATTGGCATTGTTAGTAGCTTTCAGTCACGAGAGTTTGACAACTACAAAGTACACTAGAAGGTAAATACTTCAAGACACTATGTGTATCAACCAATTCAATCTTTTGGTAGACACTTGTACCAAGACATTAGTTTGTTGGTGTGGTTAGTAGCTTTCAGCCACTAGGAAATGATAACTACCAAGTTTCATGGTTTATTAATTAAGTACGCAAAGATGATACAATTTGTCTTGGCGAGTTTATCGCTAGAGAATCATATCGTTTGAAAAGTTTCTTATTTTGAAACAAAATTTGTCTTGGCGAGTTTATCGCTAAAGCGTCGTATCATTTGAAAAGTTTTTTCTTTTGAAACAAAAAAATTTCTTGGCGAGGTTATCGCTAGAGCATCTAGATGATATAAATGCATCACCTTACTTTTTGAAAGAAAAAAATAAAATTACATCAATATGAGTATGAGTATGATTCCATTAACAAAAGTGGATTCTATTATGAAATTATGTATACTGAGTTATTTAGTACCGAATCCAGAATGCCAGACGAATAATAATTTTGAACTAATAGGTAGTCGGATAACCAAGATGCATGACTATACTAACAAAACAAGATTAAACCAAATACATAGAAATGAAGGCTTCAAATCCACCTCATAATTGTATATAAATCCCTAGGTGTATAAACCTATTTTTTTAATCAAGAAGTTGTAGCTTCCTCAAAGATGTGATATAATCACATGTCATATTGATGACTCAACCTCAGGAAAGTATGTCACTCCTTAGCATGCATTAGCTACCTGTTTAAGGCATAGACAATCATATGCTTCATTACATAACAAGAATTATTTTAACTACCATGGATGCTTGACATACAAGGTGCAAATTTTATGCATTAAGACCGACCAAAGTTTATAGTTAGAAAAATTAATGTAAGTTCCCAAGTATCTTTGAGACCAAGTGAGAGTGAGATCGGAAAAACTATAAAGTTTATAGTAAACTAACTTATAACAAGATATATATATATATCTGAAAAAGTTTATAGTGAAACTTACGTACATCGCACAAGTGCTCAGGTGACTGAGCCGCAAACAACGCGAAGCCTTCTCTGAAAATTACTTATTTCAGATAAGGGTAGTCTGGTCATTTTCACAGTCTCCATAATGTTTATTGCACTTATATATAGGCTCAACCAAATTAGAAAAGTAGAGGATTTTTGCAAAATCTCATTTTGGAGCAACTCTATATTCGGTGGTTATATGAACTATCTTTGACTATCGATTATGCTAGGATTTTGATAAAGAGGTCCACTGTATAATCGGAAGTAAGAATACCTTTATTTACTACCGATTACAGGCTCAACTAATGCATTTCAAAAATATCGGTGCGGGCATGGACGTGGTATGAATACAATGCCGGTACGCTATACAGGGGGTCCGGGGGGGCGTAACCCCTCCCGGCTGTGTTCGAGAAAACCTATTCGGTTTTCCAGAATTTGAAAACCTATTCGGTTTTCCATAATTTTTTGTCTTTTTGTGTCGCCCCTAATTCTGTTGGAGTTGCCCTAAAAATGCCAGGTCCATTTCAGCACAAAAAGAAACACCCATTTTCCTTACCCACTCTCTATCCGTATGAGATTATCACATAAAATCTACACTGTCCAAATTTGTTGGTCATCCGTCTATATCCACCGTCCAAAATTTCAATACAATATTATTTTAATTTTAATTTTTAATGGTAAACCTTATCGTTATCCGTATGGCTATCCTTATCCTTCCCTATTTCTTCACTTTCTATCACTACAACAAAAATTTTCTAAACCTAGACTCTATCTCTCTCGCTCTTCCTTTCTGTTTCTGGTTACTCTCAAATGAGATCGAAAAACCACAATCCCGAAAGACCCATCCATGTTTTTTGATTTCCTTGATCTCGAATAATTTCTCTCAGTATTCCAAGGTCTTGACATCTGAAATGGATACGAAAATGGTAATTATTCCACTTTTATTCTTTTCCTTTTTGCTTGTCACTTTATCTCTGCCTTTTGGTTCTGCTTCACTGGTTCACTAATTTGGATTTGATTTTGGTTTTTACGTTTCTCAGATGAATGTCATTAATGATCAGAAGAAGCTCGGTAAAAAAGATGAGACTAAGCCGACATATGCCTAGTTGGATCCGTTTGAAATGGTTAACATCATCAGGTTTATGTTTTTTTTCTCTTTGATTCTCTTTAGTCTAGTCAGATATGTTCTTCTTTATACTTATTTTCCTTAATTTTTCGTTTTAGATTCTGGTTTTTTTTTTATATTAGAATACGAAGAATTGATTTAGGGTGTATTTGATTTTAAGTTTTAGGTTGTATTCGATTTTAAGTTTTATTGTTTTTTTCAATTTGATTTCTTAATAAACCATTTTTCTTTCAATTTCAGGGTTTCCTTAGTCTAGTTTTGAAGATAGGGGTTAATTCTAATAATTGATATTTTAGGGATTTAACATGTAAACAATTTTATGGTTTTCATTTTATCGGTTTGAATTTGGGGCTTCGAATTTTACTTTAGGGAACTAAAGAAGCAAATTTCAATGTTTTTTTTATTCCATATTCATTACAATGAGAAAAAGTAGAAGGGGATTATCACAAAAATCTATTAAAGGGGATTAGATCCTTTACATAATTATCTGTCAGATATAAGTCACCAACAAAGGATAATAAATATATATTTGTTTCTCACATTTTCAGTTCTAATTTGTTCAAAGATCACTAGGGATTTGGGGTTTTTTATGTTGTTGTAGGAAACTTAAGAATAGAATATGGTATAGTCTTTCATTTATCTGTTCTTGTTTATATTGCAGTCACGTACTTATTAATTTTTGTTTCATTTGTTCTTGTTTATCGACAGATATGCAGCAGCAGAATTGGCATATTGCTCAGGCATGTCTATGGTCAGCTTATTGCCAGTTTTTCTCATATAATTTCCATTGCTTCATAATAGTATATTGATGTTTCATAAGAACTGATGGAGCATTATTGTTGGAATTCCCAGAAATTGTGCAGGAAGTGACGTAGGCAAAGATGAGGTAAGTTTTTTAATTACCCAAGTTGTGAAGTTCTTTCAGATTATCTTGAGTTGCATTCATACGTGTTTTAAATCCTAGTTATCTTTTTTAAGGAACTTCTGTTTTGATTTTTTACTCTTTTTATAATGTAGAGGTTGCATAGAAGGCCCTTCCAAAATGAGGCATTATTCAAGCATCAGAGAAGTCGTCTCAAATTGCTGTTGAGGGTTTTTTGCTTGCACCAGAACATATAATGGAACTAAATCAGGATGCCTCATGGTCAAAACTTAATTGTCTTGCATTGGTTTGTGTTTTAAATTTTAAATCTAGACTATATGAATAATCAGTTGGTCATGTTTTTTGAAGTCTTACATTATTAGAATAATTCTCATCGATATCAGGTTAATTTTGCACTTACAGATACCATTATGGATGTGTGTCATGTGTGTCAAAAGAGTCACTTAAGATCCATGCTCAAGTTTCGGCTTGGTAAGGATCCAATTTGTATCTTGCTCTCTCTTATCATCTTGTTGTTTTGTTACGGGTGTTTAATTAAAGAACCTTAAGGAACGTACATGAAGAATAGGTGAAAAAGAAACTAAATATTCAATTTGCTTTTGTGTGACTATAATCCTTTTATGCAAATGCCTTGATTTCATATTGAGATGTAAGTTTCAGTAGGCAGTGAACACAATATAATAAATTGTTTCTTTTATGTGGGAGATTTGGAAGAAGCTAACGTAATAAATGATAACCATGGATAAATTTCATCATTAACTACTTTAACGAAGAGTATGGTACCACCTGATTATGTTGGATGTGTTATAGAAATAGGATTACTATATATATTTTGTGTTCATTGATAAAAACTATGATTTATGGCTTTTGTACATTTAACTAGGGAGAAAATATTTTGAGCCTACTAGTATTGTGTTGTTAGTGGTATGACTTAACAATACATGTGACAGAGACATAATATCAAAGAAGGGGACAGACGTAATAAGGTTTTGAGATCAGTCTGGAGTACATGTATGTTGAAATCCTAAAGAATATCAACAAGAAAAAAGATTCAATGCTTTTCTAGAGGATGAAGACCACCGGTTCAAAAGCTGAAAGTGTCAAATTGGTGCGGCAGCATATCAATGTTTTTCCCATTTGAGTGTCCAGTTCTGAAGTGTCCAATCTATACAAAACCTTCAGAAGGTGCAGGTGCAAAGTTAACTTTCTCGATGCTTGTTGTATATAGCTTAATGATTAGATTTCCTTTGTAATTTATAATTGTTCATGTATGTTCTAATTGTAGCGGTTAAATGATTGAAAATAATGATTAAAGGAAACTTTATGGGATTTTTATTTTATTACTGAATCATTATTCTATATAAAATATCTGGCGGATGAAACGCTCGACCAACTCAATTTGTAAATATTTGTTGGTCATGTATCTTCACCAACTATACATTAGGTGCCTACGTAACTTCACCGACTATTATTCTGCGGCTGAAATCCTTGAGCAGCTAATCTTTCAATGTCCAAACCCCTTAACCAACTGTTAAGCAACTAGGTATTTAGTGGGTAAACCCATTAACCCACTAATATTCGGTGGATAAAACTCTTAACCATCCCAGCATTCAGCGGCTGAAATTCTTCGCCCACAAAGCCAAACTCATGAAGAAACTAAATTTCAGAGGGTTAAATACTTTATCAACTAACAAAATTTTATATGTGGCCATCTATACCAACAATGTATAAGTCTTCAGCAGCCAAAATTTTTGTGGGTTGAATACTTCGGCCACAAACGCTTTATGTCTCTACCAACGAAAGTTAGTTGTCACTGAAAAATTGTTCTAACTAAGCTTTTAGTCGCTTACATGTAGTCGGTAGATATATGTTCCAGCAAAATGGTTGGTCCACATCTTTAGCAAGTAAGGCTTCAACCACCGAGCACATCAGTTGCCAGGTCAGATGTTAAAGAGCTTCAGCCACTCTAAACATCCATGTACCAACTGAATCCTGGTAGTCTCTAAAGTTCAATTTTCTTGTAGTGAGTTGAATAGCCTTTTCCAAATTCTTAAATCATTTGGTTTTTCGGAGCATTGGTGTGAGCTAATCTCGCAATCCCATGTCTCCATGCTTTTTCATTATCTGTATGGAGTCTTTTTCCAGATACCTTATGGATGCAGAGAAATGTAAGCTCATTCATGGCCTCAAGGTAACTAAAGATGATCCAACATCAATCATATGCGTTTTGCAGACGATTATCTTGTTTTTCCAAATATTCTCACGCTAAAGCCAAGAATCTGATGAGCGTAATTAGAGACTTTAGTCTTATATCTGGCCAAGTCATAAATTTGAGAAATCAGGCTGTATTTTTAGTCATAATGTTCATTAGGACTCTTTATGGAAAGAAAGTTGCCCTTAATGAGAAATATTTCGGCATTCCTCTCTTTATTTCAAAGTCCAAGACTGGATCTTTTAATCATCTTAATAGTTAATACTAATAGTTAATTTGATAAAAGGGTAGCAAAGTGGAAAGGAAAACACTTAAATCAGGCAGGTAGGTCTTTTCTTGTGGAACATGTGCTCAAGGCGTCACCTATCTATCATATGAACACTTTCATTTTCCCAGACAACATTATCCATCAGATGGAACAGTCCCGAAGGGATTTCTGGTGGGGATAAAATAGACCTGGTGGCATTTACTTGAAGAATTGGAGTAAAGTTTGTACTCACAAGCATCAAGGTGGTCTTGGTTTCAGAAACCTAAAGTATGTTAATCTTTCTTTGTTTGTGAAAACATCTTGGAATTTAATTCACTCTCAGCAAATATTTCAAAAATTGCTCTCCTCTCCATTACTCCCAAGAGTAAAGATTGCTCTTTGGTATGGAGAAATATTTGTAAAGGTTTGGATTTTATTTTGCAAAATGTTGTTTAAGAAGTGAATGATGGAAACAACATAATGGCTTTTAGAGACAACTGGATTCCCAATGCTGCTCAGCGTATATGTGTTGCCCATCCCAATCCTAACCTTTTTGTGTCTGATTTCATTGATAAAAACACCAATTGTTGGAAACTTGACATGGTGAATGAATGCCCAACTCATTGAGGGGCCTTTTTTTAGGAATGGCCAATACTCTGTCAAAACCGCATACAAATTTTATGTAGTCAAGTAGATTACATGAATAATCCTCATACTGTTAACCCAGTCTATAAAAATCTTTGGCAGCTTCCACTACTCCTTAAGGTTCATATCTTTGTTTAGAAATGTTTTGTTAACCCTTGTTAAATGTCATCTATAGATTCAAAACCAGTCAGGATAAGAACTGTAGTATGTGTGGTTTTGTTCTGCTGGAGTCGCCTGAATACCTATTTTACATTGCCCATTCACACAGGTGGTGTGGTCATAACTCCTTATCACAACCTAGTCACTCAAGTTAGGGACTCTACAATGAATCCGCAAGTTAGCAACTCTACTATGAATCTGCGTAAACTACTAATACTTTAAAGGGTAAAGTTATTATTATTTTCTCTATTGTATGGAAAGAACCTGAACCACCAGTCTATTGCAAGACTAGTGCTTAAGCCTGTGAATAAAACTGAAGCTTACCCAAAGCCTGATCATGTGCCATGTGTTACTGACTTACTATGCATCACCCTGCAGTGAGAGTTGATTTGAATCTGATAACATATGTCTTACCTAAGGATTTTAGTTTACTTTATAGTTATGCCTCTTTCGACAATGATTTAAAGTTATGTGGAACTGGTTTGAAAATGATTGCTTTGGAAGGTAACTAGATTGGCTGCAATATCATCCCAGGGGCTGCTTTATGGGCGGAAGAAAGGAACAAACAAAAGGTCTGCTTCACCAGTGATGCTCTATTAGTTGTAGGATTTTTTTTTCGAATAATAGCCATCTTATTATTTTTTCTGGTATAACAACTCCATCTTAGAGGTTTGCAAATTGTATCAAAACTATTTTATGAATGACATTACAGCTAAGCAGAATAAGAGTACAGGGTGAATGGTTGGGTTTTATTGCAACATTCCTCTCTGAATAATTGTATCTCTTTTGGGTTTAATTAATTTATTTTTAAACCAAAAAGGAAAAGAAAAAACAAGGATAGTGCTTCTAATTGGTAATCTTGTGCAGCAAAATGGTGGCTTTATCCATGCGAAGGATGATAGTTTTATTGCTTGCTGTGGGAAGCATATGTTCCACGATGGTACCAGCAAAGCAAAGATTCGTGTTGTTCGTGATGGCATCAAATTGGCAGCAAATCTGGGCTTACATAACCTAGAGGTGGAGAGGGACTCCTACGCAATTCCACTTTGGAACACGTAGGGTCTCATCAAGGAAATTATAAATATGAGAAGAAGATTAGAGAATATGAGACCAATAACTTGGCCATGATAGCAAGAATCAGTGAGTCAATAACTTGGCCATGATGGCAAGAAGTGTTTGGAGACTGGTGGAAAACCCAAATTCCCTCCTTGCACAGGTGTTGAAAGCAAAATATTACCCAAAATATTACCCACACATGGATGTGCTTAATTCTAAGTTCCCGAAAAAAGCCTCCTGGGCTTGGAAGTGCCTCCACCGTACCATGAGTAAGATTAAACCTTTTATCTCATGGGTAATGGGGGAAGGAAACTTTATTGACCCTTGGTGTGACAACTGCATCCCTGGAATAAGGGACCGCCACACCAAAAATCTATACTAGTCCTGATAAAAATCTTAGAGTAAATGATTTGATAAATCATGACTCTAGAACTTAGGATACAACAAAATTAAGTGATGTTTTTGATCAACCCTCAAAAGAGAAGATTGAACAAATCCCTCTCAGTATTGTACCCTCTAGAGATATAAGGGTGTGGATACCATCTAAGGATGGTAACTTCAATACTAAATCTGCTTATTCCTCCCTAGATGTTAGTGGCGACAACACTAACTCTGACTTATGGATGGCTGTGTGGAAGTGTAAACTACCAGCAAGAATTCAATTATTTGTTTGGAAAGTTTTGAAAGGAGCTCTGCCAGTTAGAGAAATTCTTCACCAACACATCCACATATCTGATTTTAGTTGTCCAAGATGCAAGTTTAAAATTGAAACAATTATGCATACTTTAGTAACATGCAAATGTTTTACTAGAGTTTGGAGACTCGGAAATGTACAAACTACTCAGTTTAAAAAATTTACCATTCACCAATGGGTTAGATTTTTACTTTAGCTCCATCCTTATAAGGATGCGTCCGATAGAGCTGGTACATTCCCATTGGTTGCGTGCTTGATGTGTTCCATCTGGACAAACCGAAATGACTTGGTCCATAATGAGAAATCAGAAGAACCAACTGTTGTTCTAGCAAGAGCAAAGTCAATGATTTTGAGTTCTATTAAAACCACTTCGTTACATGGCATATCTGGAATCTCTCCACCACAACAAGCTTCACCTTGGGTGGTCTCACCTAAGGATTGGACCAAGATAAATATCGATGGTGCTTGGAACCCAAATTCTCCAAATGGGGGCTTTAATATGTTTTTTTGCAGAAGAAGCAGATACTCGAGCAATTAGAGATGCTTTGAATGTGGCTTTGGAGAAGAGACTTGATAGAATCATTGTTGAGAGTGATGTTTCTGCGATTTTGGAGCAAATTAACAAGAAGACCTTCATGGGAGATCAGAGAACCCATTGTTTGTTACAGGATATTAAAACCTTAATCTCCAAGTTCAAGTTTATATCCTTTGTATTTGTTAACCGTTTTGCAGACGGAGTCGCTCATGATCTAGCTCATTGGGATAAAACTAATGTCAGCCATATGGATTGGTCTCTACCCCGTATTTGTCTCTTGTCCTCTCTATGTAAGGACCATAGGGAGGATCTTATGTAATTCAGTGTTAGTTGCTTATAATAAAAAAAAAATCGAGAATATGGACTTCAAGCATCAATAAAGAAGCTATACGCACCGATACTCCAACTAAATTTATGTTATCGGGCAATGACAATATGGGTGGAGCTCTACCTGGTAGTGTTATAGTACTTGCTATTTTAAAAGTATAAGTGTATCTTTAAATGGCCAACTCTGTTATTTGGGATTTTAAATAGCACCTTATGTTGGGCAATTTCCCTAGATTATATGTTTATCTTCCACAGCACTGGATGTGTATGATTTACGGGGTATACACTGTCAGCTGAAAATCAGACTAAATTCGTCACATATATAATGCAGCAAGGAGTCTCTTAGGGAAATTCCTATGGAATGAACAAACCTAGAGTTTGTTCATTTTGATCCCACTATAGGATAAACAAACCAAGAAAATGGATGTTCTAGTGAACATAATAGTTCATTTAAACAGCGAGACACTCCAACAGGCGCGCGTCTATTAACATGGCGCTCGCCATGACCAATAACTCTAGCGACAGCATAGGTGACGCCCGTGTTTTCCACCAAAACGTGTGTTTTTATGCAAAATGCCAGCGTTATCTTTCAAAACTCCAACGTCTGTGTTAATGGCGCCAATGGCTCTGTCCGAACGGCTGAAAAAATTTGTGATTTAACGGTTATATTTTTTGAATTCTATAAATACTCCTCATTTCAACTCTAAATTCACATATTCTTCTCTTCATTCTCAATTCTTGATTGAACATGTCTCGACCCCGGTCAGTTTGGCGAATTCTGCTTACTAAAGAAGAAAATGAATCTATTTGCAAAAACTATATTTTTTTATTTACTCAGCTTGCTTCAGAAAACTATCCATGGGTGAATTTCTAAGCGGTTATTCACGATGGGTTCTGCAGTGACACTCGTAATCCTAGTCGTCATTCTATATCAGACATAGAGCATCGTTTTCGTACAATTAAGAAAGAATTAAAAGAGTTTGTAGATTTAACCATACATGTAAATCGATATCGACTGAGAGGTGAAACTAATGATGAGATAGTGACAAGATCGTTGTCTGAATGGAGAAGATGGAAAAATGTGGCTTTATCTTTCGTCAAATGTTTTGAAATCCTTAGGGTGTTGAACAGTTTCAACCCCTTCCTTGGTGTTTTTGTTTCCACCCAGTACTTCTTCTCATTAGTGAAGCTAATGTAATGTGTAGTCTGTCGTAATTGAGTTCAGCCAATGTAAAACAGTTACTTTTAAAAATATGTAATTTTATTTAATTAATCGTACTTTTAAAACGAAAACCACAAATGTAGCAGAATTAAAAATTACAATAACGAAAACTACAAACAAAAACGAAAACTATAAATGTAAAATGTTATTTCTAATGTCACTCATCTCTATCTCGCTCATCTCTATCTCTATCTACCCCATTGTTATTTTCAGCATCCAAAAATTCAGAGTCCTGGGGATAGACCTCCAGATAGACCTGCCAACAAGATAGTTTGTAATTTTCCAAATGGCGATAGACATGATAGACCTGGATGAACAAAATAAGGCGATTGGTAAAAACTTTGTGTACTCGGTCCTCCAAGTATATAAGAAGTTTGTGGTTGTGGTGGTCCTGGTGTGTAGAATTCACTTTGGTCGTATGGTACATTTAGGTTGTATGCCACATTTTGGTTGTAGGGAAATAATGAAGATGAAATGAACCTAGGTTCAATCCGATATTCCTGAGGTTGAGATACATGCACAATTTTTGGTAATGAATGAGGTATGTGTTGTGTCTCTCGCACCATTGTTTTTTCACTTTTGTGCAATGCTGATCTGTTGTTTTCTGGGCTTTCGTTCCATGATGATCCGTTGAAACCGAAAGAATTTGACTTCCGCGCATAATCATTTGCAGTTGGCGGTGGAGTTGGAGTCATTATATACATTGTGTTTGTTTGCCATTTCCGCAATTGTTCTAAGTGCGTCTCATGTAATTTTCTTATAAGATAGTGCATATCGTTGAGTTGATTTCGCATTTCATCATCACTTGCAATGACATTGAAGTAAGGATAATCATGTTCCATATCCATGCCTTGGGAAACAATGGGTATCGTGGTTAGCTCACCTTCTGAAGTAATATTTTGCATCTACAATGGTTCGGGCATATTTGACGAGGAAGATGAATAACTTGCATCCGTCCTGGGATAAGACACAGATCTTGGAACTTCTGGAGGTGGTTGGCTAGGAATGATATTTGGATTATGGGACATATTTGATAACCCTTGGAAATCAACGCCATAAACGTGCATACTATGTGTCCCAATCACAGGCTTCAAAATTGAATTGTACCAGCTTTGGTACTGCGCATCACTGAAAACCTCCCTTGTATTTAGTTCATAACTCTCCCAATTAGTTACTCTCAACCTAAATAAATCTGATGCAGAGGTTTCCATCCGTGGTGGCGGGTTAATTACAATTACAAGTATACCTCGCAGTTGGTACTGCAATCTTTCTCCCAGATACCAAACCCCTCTTCTTGATTCCGGACTGTAAAAAACAACTCTACGAGAATAATAATCAAGAATACCTACTCCAAGCTCTTCATTATACTGAGGATAACGAACGTAAGGGCGAAAAACTACGTTTTTATGGTTCCGAGTCATCTGTTGTACTCTCTGCAGAAAACTGCAACCATAGACATCTGAACCAGTGTTCTTCTGCATGTTTCTCCTCGTATACATGTCAAACATTGGAAATCTATATGTCCCGTCTTTTAGGATTGGTTTACTAAGACGAAAGTAGATATACCACCAATACTGCAAATTACTCCATAATTTTAGTAAGTAATCCACATTTGTTCATAAATTTAAAAATAATAATTTTGATATTTACCTCTATGATGCTCCAAAAACCATTGATGTTTTTATCGCCCGTGGAAGCTTTATCCAACGCAAAGTACAATTCTCCTAAAATTGCAGACCCCCAGTCAGTATCTGGTGCTTTGTTGAGATCTTCTAATTCTCCAAACCAACCGACATAAGCAACAGAAGTTGAGTTTTGAAAGAAGACCTGACACAGTACCCATAAGATAAAAAATCTTTCGACTTCATTATAGTCGTCTACATCTTCTGGGTTTTTGGGTTTCATTAGGAAACTCTTCAAGGCCGAACATCTAACCCCATTTCCTTTCAGACGTTTATCAATACAGATATATGATTCCATAAACGAGGAACAACGCGACTCCCATTTACTATTTAAGATCCATTCACTTTGGTCGAATGGTGGCGGATCTCCACTTCCACTTGGGATCCCACAAATGAAACACAAATCAATAAGGGGAGTAACTCCTATTACAAGTATAATATCAACTATGATTAGTTCTTTCAATTATTTAATTATTTAAAAAATTTAAGTTAACTTAACTTAAAGAAACTTACCAATTTCAAAATCCAGAAAATGAAATGTGTGCGTCGTCTTCCACCACCTTTCTACCACTGTTTTTGGAAATTTTTTGTTATGTAATCTAGGCTCTATTTTATAAAGCGCGCGCCAAGGATATTTGTCAACCCTTGCTCGGACGGCTTGCGGTAAACAAAGATAAACAACATTTAGTTCTGAAAATCCACCTCTCGTGGTATGATATTCCTCAGATCGTTCATTATGCCCCGACACCTGACCTGGAACTAATAATGAAGAAACAACTGTGATTAGATTATTAAACTCTTCTTCTCGATTTTGATAAAAATCTACATTTGTGTGAGGTAATGGTAACGATTCACCTTTTCGATCCCTTTTATTCTTTAGACTGTTTAACGCTCTTCTCGCTAAATGCATATCGTAATCGAAATATTTGAATTTATAAGAGTTTTAGAAGAAGAAAATGGAAGTGGTGTGAAATGGTGTGACTGAAAATAAAATGAGTAGAAGGAATTTATAGGTAAAGGTAGCCGACCGTTGGATATGTGGGCGTTAGGGATCCGACCGTTGGAGACTTCATTCATAACGCTAGCGACATTATTCCCAACTTTGGCGTCAGCGTCCTTGTATCCCGAGTCATTGTCTCGAACGCCCAAGTCCGTGCTATTTTCGTGTGTTTGTTCGCCAAGTGCCCAGTGTTTTCCCATAGTGGAAAACCAAGTTTGGCCATCCATCTGGCTGAACATATTTTTGTGTTTGGCCATTGCCATAGGAATTTCTCTTAGTCCCCTTCCTATGGGTATGGAAAACATGAATGTTTTCCATTTAATCACCCACTACGGAGGGGGCAAACAGGCAAACCGGCCTGGCTAAGTGGAAAATTTTCCACTTAGCCAGGTCAGGTGGAGTTTCTACCGAGCGGTCAAGTCTCGACCGCTCGGTCCATTATAAACCGTCCGGTGTATACTATACCGGTAGAGGTCTAGACTAGACCGGCAGTATCATCTCATCCAACGATCATCATTTCATCTGCCTATAAATACAATATCAAATTTCATTTCAACTCACACCATTTCTTCGATCTTCATTCTTTCACTCCGCAAATCCAATATGTCAGTTCGAGTTCGACCTTGCAAATTTAGCATATCTGAAGATGAATCCATTTTTAGGCATTATGTTTTTGTTACGCAAGATATGTCCGATGGTGGACAAAATTAACATCAAGAGGTTACATGGAGTCACATATTTGAAAGATTTCAACAAGAAACATTGAACGACGCTAATCGAAATGCACATGGATTGTGTCATTGCTTCAGAAAAATAAGCAAGGATGAGGAGGTGTGGAATGATGCACTAGCTGAAAGCTATCGAAACCGATAAAATGGCCAAAAAGCAAATGATGTTGAGCAACTATGTCGGCTCGAATGGCGTAACAGAGTGTTGATGGGTAAAAATCGTTTCTGCCGATTTTGGTAAATTCGGTAGGTGAGTGAGAAACTGGTTCAAACCCTAAACAAATGTGATGCACGTGAGGACTTTCTATATTCGAGAGATCAATCTGTACAAGTCCGGCCTAAACCAAGAAATGGACGTTTCAGACTTGCTTTGGTCACAAAGTGGAGGATAAAGGTTGATTTGGGGAGGGAAGCAAAAAAAAAGGTGTTGAGACCAGAATAATTCTGGGAGAGTAGTGTCTCGAATTGTATCATAAAGTGAAAGCTTCGGAAGCTTGCAAGAGATGAAAGCTTTTGGGGAGCTTGCAAAGTTGCCTTTTCTGAGAGTGTTGTGTTTTTCTCCTTCCCGAGACATGTTGTCTGGTGGAAATAGGTAAGACCTATTTATACAAGTCGAGATTGAAATGTACCCTGGACTCATGAAGGAAGAGAGTAAAGGGTGAAATAATGGGAGGAGGTGGTAACCGTATGGTGTTTATATGTGAAAAGGTTTCCATTATTTCCTCATTTATTTGACCGCTTTATTCCTTTTCACGCTTTCTTAATGTGAGTGTAGTGTACGCTGCATGTTGTGAACGCCAAACCAAGACCCTAGAAAGCATCCTCCAGTTTGTGTTGATGTCTCGAGTGTTGGTTGCACCTTGAGTGCAAGTGGCGCTGCAAGTGGCGCGTATGGCATGTGCCAATGGCATGTGCCAATGGCATGTGCAGAACGCCTTTGTTGTGGGTTGCACCTTGAGCGCAAATGGAAATGCCAGAGCTTCTAGTGGCGCGTATGGCATATGCCAATGGCATGTGCGGAATTCCTTGGTGGTAGGTTGCACGTTGAGTGAAAGTGGAAATGCCAGAGCTGCCAGTGGCGTGTGTGGCATGTGCCAATGAAATGTGTGGAATGCCTTAGTGGTAGGTTGTTGAGTGCAAGTTAGGCTACCAGCGAGGGTTTTGGCATGTGATAATGGCATGTGTGGCCATTATGGTCACCTCCTGGTAAGAAAAACTACCAACGTGCGTGTTTGCCATGTGTCAATGGCATGCTCGGCCATTAGGGCCACGACCTGGTAAGAAAAGCTACCAGCGTGCGTGTTTAGCTTGTGCAAATGGCATGCTCGGCCATTAGGGCCACGGCCTGGTAAGAAAAGCTACCAGCGTGCGTGTTTGGCATGTTCCAATGGCATGCTCGGCCATTAGGGCCACGACCTGGTAAGAAAATCAACCAGTGTGCGTGTTTGGCATGTGCCAATGGTATGCTCGGCCATTAGGGCCACGGCCTGGTAAGAAAAGCTACCAACGTGCGTGTTTGGCATGTGCCAATGGCATGCTCAGCCATTAGGGCCACGACCTGGTAAGAAAAGCTACCAGCGCATATTTGGAATGTGCCAATGGCATGCTCGGCCATTAGGGCCACGGCATGTAATAAAAGCTACCAGTGTGCGTGTTTGGCATGTTCCAGTGGCATGCTCGTCCATTAGGGACACGGCCTAGTAAGAAAAGCTACCAGCGTGCGTGTTGGCATGTGCCAATGGTATGCGTGGCCAATTTGGCCTAGGTTGCACGGTTTACAAGCTTAGGCGTGGGCGCTATTTTGGCATGGCGCGGCTAAGGCCAAGGTAAGGGTGTTTGTCTTGGCATGGTGTGACTAGCGTAGCTAGGGCCGAGGCAGAGTGTGTTTGGCATGGCGCAGCTAGCTTGGGCTAGGTGTGGCTGGCATGATTTGACTTGCGTAGCTGGGGCCGAGGAAGAGTGTGTTTGGCATGGCGCGGCTAGCTTAGGCTAGGTGTGGCTGGCATGATTTGACTAGCGTAGCTAGGGCCGAGGCAAAGTGCGTTTGGCATGGCGCGGCTAGCTTGGGCTAGGTGTGGTTGGCATGATTTGTCATTGGCACAGAGGTGCGTCTAGCATGGTTGGCATGCTTTGGCGCGTTTGGTGTGTATGGCATGATTTTCCATTGGCACAAAGGTGCGGCTAGCATGGTTGGCATGCTTTGGCGCGGTTGGTGTGGATGGCATGATTTTCCATTGGCACAGAGGTGCGGCTAGCATGGTTGGCATGCTTTGGCGCATTTGGTGTGGTTGGCATGATTTGTCGTTGGCACAGGGGTGCGGATAGCGTGGTTGGTATGCTTAGGCACGGTTGGTGTGACTAGCATAGCTAGGGCCAAGGCAGAGTGTGTTTTGCATCGCGCAGGTAGCTTGGGCTAGGTGTGGCTGGTATGACTTTCCATTGGCACTGAGGGGAATTAGGGTTTTGCTCGTTGTAACCCTAATTTGAAAAAATACCCCCCATTAATTACTGACTACATGCATTTAATGTTCTAATAAATGTGTCACCGGTGACATTAGGTTATTCGGGGTTTTACAATTTTACCTTTTGTCTAAAAACCACCATCAACACAGAGTTGGAACAAATTTTCACTATGAGGGTTGTTATCTTATCTTGAGGGTGTTGCCCAAATATGATCAGTTTAGAGTAACTGCCCAAATATGATGCATCTTTCGTTTGTATGATGCAACTATCATTTTGTATCAAATTTTAATTTTAAGATATTCAAATATAAAACTAGTGCATCTTTCATTAAAAGTTAAGAATTTTAATTTACATTAGTGCCTCTTTCATTCATCTAGATAATGACATAACTTTACAATAAAGACTTTAAAAGTAAAAGTTTGGGACAATGTTCTGCATCTTTTTTATCTTCTTCATTTCACCAAACTTCCAATCAATGCGCTCATGAACGGAGTCTCCTTTGTTTATCTTCTTCTTTGCCTTCAAATTTTCCTTCCCTTGAACTTTTCTTGGTCTTCTCTTTGGAGGTTTGATTTGATGATTAATATCCAAAACTTTTAGACTTCTTTCATTTTTACTTATTTCTTTATAACCTTCACATATCTTATTATGGGCCGATTCAAGTACCACTCCAGAAAAATCAAGTTGGGTAGCCAAGTCAAGTTGGGATTCAAACTTTGCCATTTTGAAAGATAATAAGATAGAAAGATAGAAATTTTTTGTGTAAAAAATTTGGTGTAATGTTGGTGTGATTTTTTGCCCTTTTATAGTGGTGGAGAAAGAACTGTTGGAGCCTGGAGGTTTGAAATCCACCTAACGGTTGAGACTACACCGTTACCGGTTTGGTGTGCACCGCTAGCGGTCGAGTGTACACCACTACCGGTGTAGTCTCCACCGAGCGGTTGAGTCTCGATCGCTTATATTTCTCCCATAGTGGCGCGGCCAGTTTGCCAGTCTAGCTGGCATGGCAAATGGGTGGATTTGGCATTTGCCATAGGAAGGGGCCTTAGAACCGTAGATAATTTCCGACCGAAAAGTGTTTTTCTGAATGGAGTACCCCAAAAGGCCAGAAGTTTAACAATGTTTTGGCACGAATTAAACAGGCTCGATTCTCAAGGTCCCATTCAAGGGGTCCAAAAGTTAAATAATGCATTTTTAAGTTTTAACATAGTTTATGCTGAAAGTTCAAATCTTTTCTAATGCATTTTTAAGTTTTTAACTACCATTGATTCAAAAATGAAACTGTATTTCAATAACCCAAATAATCTTGATTTAACAGTATACTCAATCAGCTGTCAGCAAAAGGTGCAAGGGAGCGGGTGGTATCATCTGGCTGTATATCCCCAAAGCACTTCTAAGGAGCTTGTGGCGCCAAAGGTGGGTAGACCTCGATGTCTCGGCCTCCATAGTTGGACCGTAAAAGACATCCAATGTCTTGGCCTTCACCAGCTCCCTGACATGGTGAAAATCAACACACATGCGTCTTCATCTTACCAAGCATCAGGAAGGTGAGGAAGATAGAAATGCATGTCCTTTAGAAGTTGGCATATTCAAACAATCTCAGCTGCAGCCATGACAAGAGCCATGTATCCAGATTCAGTAGAAACCTTGTGACACTAGCTTGTTTCTTAGCTGGCCAATAAATAGGATTTGAACCAATGAATATGAAAAATCTACCAGTACACCTGGTGTCGGTTATTGCGGCAGTCCAATCTGCATCAGAAAAACCATGAAAAGGCAGAGGCTATTATTAATAGTACCTTTGATGTACCACCAAAACCTCTTAGGTGCAGATAATTGAGCAGTAGTAGGTTCGACATATACTGACAAACCCGATTCACAACAGAAGAAAGTTTTGGGCTTGTCCAAGTGAGATGGTAAAGGGCATCAACCAGGGGTTTGTACGCAGTCGGAGTATCAAACAACTCCACATCTGAGTTAGTAAGCTGAAAATGTGCATCAGCAGGAGAAGAACAGGTTTGGTTCCAATTATGATTTGTCTTCTAAGCAAGTCGAGACTCGAGGGCATACCTGATTTGAGAAAGAAACTACAGGTTAGTGTTCCTATGAACCTCAAGAACAAGAAAGAATTGCAAGTCCTCAAGATCCTTCACAGTAAATGACACCAAGAAAAAAATTGCTTTAAGAAACTAAGCAAGCTTCAAGCTTGGTTTCGGGACGAAGCAAGCATAAAGATGACTAATACCTCAATTGAGTGGTATCTTATATGTTAAAGGTAACGGGAAATATGGATAAATCGGGACTGACAACTTTTATCAAATTGATTTATCAAGAAACAAAAATAACAGATACAAATGCAAACTGACTAGAAAAAGCAAGCAATACATAGCTAGCCCTCTTGAACCATACAGGAATCATAACTAAAAATATTAGCCAACATTCAAGGGCAGTTTCCTCTCTATAAGTAGTGATCAATGTTGTTTGTATCACCACAAGCACTGAAATGAATTCGGAAATGAAGATTGTATTAGAATCATCCCTTCTAATTACAACAATGGTCGTTGCATAAGAATGAACGAAATAAACATGACTCACATTAACAATTTCTTCAGTTCTCATCAGTCGGCAGAAACCTATGATGGAGGTTGCAAAGTTGATTGGTTTGCTATGTGTAACTGCGGCCATTTGAGCAGCGTGAAAATAAATGTTTATTCTTATAGACAGGACTCCGATTCGGGAAGAAATGTTGTAGAGGAAAGTAATCAAGCATGAAAATTGAACATGTCTTCCCCTTACCTCTGTACAGAAAGAGACAAACGGCAAGGAGTCAATAAACCCTGTTACATAGGAATTCTTGATCGTCACACCCAGAGCATCTCCAGTGACTTCCTGTGAGATCCTTTTGCCATAAATGCTCGTCTATGTATCAAGGGATAAAATCAGTAAGAAAGGCAGCCAGTAATTCCTCATTATTGTTTAGACAAAAATAAACCGTAATTCCTAAAGCAAGTAACACTTTCTCACCTCAGATTCACCATACAAAGATGTTTCACACAGCAATATTCATCAAGGAGCACAACATAACCACGGCTATCACATCTGCAACTGAATATCATAGAAGTATTAACACATCTGACATGATGATATGACCCGATAAAACGAAATTCAGCCATCGAATCTAATCGGATACTAAATTGAAAACTCAATTGAAAAGAAGCATCCCAATAAGGGACAAAACCACTTATGTAAATCGTTGACTATTAAAACAACAAATTATAGTCCCAAAAATAGATCGGAAAACATACCAAGATTTGTAGAATCATTAAAAGCATTAAAAGCACGAATACCGCTATTCCAATTAGTGGTGTTGTTTGAATAATGTCAATAACAGGCTGAGGTAGCTGATCATAAGATCCATGCCCATTAGGTTGATCATCATATCTAAGCCCCTGAAAATAAATTATAAAAATAATCACAATACGCGTTTAGTGATGCAAAAAAAAAAAAAAGGGGGACTTGGTCAAAATAAATAAACTTTGATTTATCTTAACCTCAATATTTGTTGCAGTAGCATAGCTGGGAATGCGAATTATATGCACTGGACTTGGCTCCTGATTATTCTCCTGCCAATTGAATAACAAAAAAAAAAAAATGGGTGTTTGCAAATGTTCCGATTCACATAATGGATCGTGTTGGATAACATACCTCGACAATTGGCCCAGTTATGCGGCCCGAGGAGTGTGTGCGTAAAGTAACATGTGCCATCGGATGGAAAATAAGAAAAGGCTGAGAGGTTAATAATGCTTTATGGAAATTGATCAATGACTTTAGCTTTGGAGTATTTATGGACGAGAAGGGGGAAGGTTTTACAGTTGCTTTTATTTTATTTATTGATTGTGGTCTGCTTTGGAAGTAGTTATTTTTATTTTCTTTAGCAAAGAAAAGTTTAAATATTATTAATCAAAGAGTTTGACAAAATAGCTACATGACATGCCGGTAGTTTTTTTTCTTTTTTGGAAGCATTCAAATTTATTTAATTAGGAAGAAATAGATACACGCCTGTAGTTATGCTTTGGAGTATTATTATAATCCGATACCGATGATTCCACTAATAAAGAATGAATAGAAATGGATATTTTGGTGTCCAATTTTGTGGCGCGTACCGAAAATGCTGGACATCCCCATATTTGTACAGTAAAAAACCCAATTTTGTCACAGACGTGCAACACCTGCGTTATCTAGGTAAGAACGTGAGTCGTGACACCAAAATAATGGTTTGTTCAAATACGGACGTGACGGCCAGTTATGACAAATTATTATGATGTGTTTCTCTTAAAACTTAAGGTCCACAAAATCCGGGCGCGTCTTTTGCGCCTGAGCCGGGCCGTCTATGTTTTCTTTCTCTGTCTTTAAAAGATAGGCAAGGTTGGTTTTCACACAAATTAAGAAAACTAATCATTATAACCATTTTTTCATGTTTTTTCCTAATTTATCCTTGATCCCCACTCATTTGTTATAAGAGATGTGAAAAAGAAGTGGTTCCCCTTTAATATTATGAGAGAAAAGGGAGAGAGAAGTGGTCCCTCTACGGGTATACTGGTAAAATCATAACATTTGACTTTCCATATATGGAATCAAACCTATTTTTTTGACATACCCAAATAAGAAAACTTGCCTATCTTTTAGAGACGGAGGGAGTAAAAAATTCTTTTATCAAAACACGATCGGAAGAATTTCTACTGGTATTGTTTTACACGAAATATCCGAATACCCACTTTTTATTTCTATTTGTACACCAAAATCTCTGTTGAAAAGCTTAAACCTTCATGATTCTTATTATTAATCAGAAATTATGGGTGTTCATTAACCTAGCCTAACTAGTTAAAATGTTGAATGTTGTTTGGTTTGGTTTGGTTTTGTATTTTTATTTTATTTTTTTATCAAGGAATCAAGGATCTGATTTTATTTTATTTTCACATCAAGCTTGAGTTTCGAAAGTTCAAATACAATCAAGTACTCCTATATACTGAACTAGGGAATGACCCGTGCCTTGCGGCACGGGCTATTTCACACCGTCTCATTCTGGGGTGCTTAGTTGTCGCCGAAGCCACACAGTTCCGTGTTTTGTTCAATGAAGATTTATGTGTTCAATTTTTAGAAGGCATAGTCAGTTGGCGTATGGGTGATAACAGAGGTGTTTATTCGTATATAACGATTAGTTAGAACCTCCACTACTGTTCATCAATTTAATTGACAAATCAATAACTTTAATTGACTGAAGTTCAAGGGACGAAAACTGAGAAGCTTGTTTTCTTTTTAAATCGATTCGATAAAATTTCAAGGGGGCAATGGAATTAAAGTTCAGGGGATTTTTGTTTTAGCTGTGGAGATATTCTTATTGAATAAGAGAAGTGTATGGTGTTACTAACCGAAGATATTTCCCCAGTCAAACTCTACATCTGCATATTAGATCACAACAATATGTTAGTTGGTATCATAGTAATCAAATAAACTGTGTGCAAGTTTATTGATATTCACAACAATACCTGGAAGAGATGAGGTTGGTCCACCGAGTCTAGTATGGAGGTAATATGAGAAGATATTTTTGGCTGCTCTCCAAAAGCAACTGATTTGATTGGCCATTATGGTATTCTTCAATTTCAGACGAAACAAAAGGTTAATATATCCCTGGCACAATGAAAGCCTCTTGTTGTACCTTGAATAATAGCCAGACGAATGAGTTTGTGATGAACATGCGATGTGGTGTGCAGGGGTATTTATACTTATTCGTCAATTAAGGTGATTTTAAACGTCGCAATTAAGCATAATGGGAGTTTTCAGGAGTTACATTGAGATTAATATTTTCACATGTTGTTGCATGAAAAATGATCATTTGAGGGCAGTAAATAGGGCGCACGTAGTAAAATTGGAATTTTTCTGAGAGTTACATTATTTGAGGTGTATTTCATGCGCCCAACTACAACTAAATTTAATGGGAGTGTTCAAGAGTTACGCCATATGAAACCGAATGACAGTTAAGAATTCTGAAGGGCGATATTTATTTTGAAAACCACCACGGTTGATATTCAAATTGGAACCCATTTGGTTTGCTCTTATAGTTTTTAGGTTACCCAGGTGTTTATAGGTGAAAATAGTTTCTACTGATTTTGCTAATTGCGGGTGTGAAGGTGAGAAAATGTTTAAACCCTAAACAATGTACTGCAAGGGAGTATTTTAGATTCGAGAGATCAATCTGTACAAGTCCGGCCTAAACCAAGAAATGGTCGTTCCAGACTTGCTTCGGTCACAAAGAGGAGGAGAATGGGTTGGTTTTGGGGAGGGAAGCAAGGATAGTGATGAGACCAGAATAGTTGATTCTGGAAGAGCAATTGGGTTTCTACGACTTGTTGTTAGAGAAGTCTTAGAGCTCACGAGGAGATCTAGAAGGTAAGTACTTCTGAGTGTTGTGTGGTCCTAATAAACTTGATTGTCCAAATGGAAATAGGTAAGACCTATTTATACAAGTCGAGTTATTAACGTACCCTGGTCTCTTTAAGGAGTGGGGAAGTAAATGTGAGGAGGTGGTAACCGTATGCATGGACTTCATATCCCATAAAATAGTTAACGTATGAAATTGGTTTTCATAAAACTGTTAACGTTATGGAATTGATGTTCCATAAAGTTAGTTAACTCACGGCTTTATGTCCCATGAACATTTCCCACATAACTCCTGTATTTACTAGGCGCCTCACCCTTATGACACTTCCTTATGAGGGGCGTAGTGTACATCGCATGATGTAGACCACCAAACCAATACCCAAAGAGAATCCCCCTGTTTGTGTTGATGTCTCGAATGTTTTGGAAAACATGTAAAACGTTGTTGTGGCTTGGCAAGTCGAGATTTTGGAACTTGCTATCCAGGTGACCTTCGAAGGTCGAGATGTTATATCTTGAGAGGAGGGACAACCGTTGATCGTTGCACACCTTCATTTTGGTAGCCGCGTAGTGAGTTCCAACATGGTGGCACAGTTAGGGTGTGTTTATACTTGGAATGAGGGGCCAAGAGGTGGCCATGGGCGCATGGCATGACTAGGTTGGGATAGACGCACAACCAATCTAGGGTTTCGGACCTAAGTTCGTGAGGGGACTTTAGACGGCCAGGATTTGCTCCTAGGATTGAAGGGCAACCGTAGATTATTCCCTGGATTCACTTTGGTAGCCGCATGAGGAAGGACAGCATGGTGGCGAGACATGAGGATCCATGGTTTGGCATGGCGCAGCTAGCTTTTCTAGGTGCGTGACCAAGCTATGGTTTTGGGCCTAAAGTCGTGAGAGGACTTTAGACGGCCAGGATTTGGTCCTGGGGTTGAAGGGCAACCGTGGATTGTCGCCTGGCTACAATTTGGTATCCGCATGAGGAAGTCCGGCATGGTGGCATGGCATGAGGGGCCATGGTTTGGAATGGCGCGGCTAGCTTAACTAGGTGGGTGACCAAGCTATGGTTTTTGGGTCTAAAGTCATGAGGGGACTTTAGACGGCCTGGATTTTCTCAGGGGGTTGAAGGGCATCCTTGGATTGGTGCATGCCTTATCTTTAGTAGTCGTGGGGAAAAATCCAGCAGGGTGGCGCGGCATGAGGGCCATGGAAAGGCATGGCGCGGCATGAGGGCCATGGCAAGGCATGGCGCGGCATGAGGGCCATGGCAAGGAATGGCGCGACTGGCTTGGTTAGGTGCGTGACCAAGCCAGGGTTTCGGGGCCAAAGTCATGAGGTGACATTGGGAGGCCAGGATTTTCTCCTGGGATTGAAGGTAAATAATCAATTATTGCACGCCTTCACTTTAGTGGTCGTGAGGAGAAGGCCAACAGGATGGCGCGGTTAGCATAGCTAGGGAAAAGGCAGAGTGCTATTGTCATGGCGCGGCTAGCTTGGGCTAGATGTGGCTTGCATGATTTTCCATTGGCACAAGGGTGCGTCTAGCATGGTTTGCATGCTTTGGCATGGATGGGTGCGGCTGTCATGGTTTTCCATTGGTACACGAGACATGGCTAGCATAGATAGGTCCATGGCGCGGTGCGATTAGCATGGCGCGGCTAACTTGGGCTAGGTATGGATGGCATGATTTTCTATTGGCACAAGGGTGCGGCTTGCATGGTTGGCATGCTTTGGAGCGGTTGGGTTTGGCAGGCATGGTTTGCCATTAGCACACGAGATGTGGATAGCATAGCTAGGTCCATGGCACGGTGTGATTGGCATGGCGCGGCTAACTTGGGCTAGGTGTGGCTGGCATGATTTTCCATTGGCACAAGGGTGCGGCTTGCATGGGTGGCATGCTTTGGCGGGGTTGGGTGTGGCTGGCATGGTTTTCCATTGGAAAACGAGATGTGTCTAGCATAGCTAGGGCCATGGCACGGTACGATTGGCATGGCGCGACTAACTTGAGCTAGGTGTCGCTGGCATGATTTGCCATTGGCACAAGGGTGCGGCTAGCATGGTTGTCATGCTTTGGCGCGGTTTGGTGTGGCTGGCATGGTTTGCCATTGGCACACGAGATGTGGCTAGCATAGCTTGGTCCATGGCACAGTGCGATTGGCTAACTTGGGCTAGGTGTGGCTGGCATGATTTTCCATTGGCACACGTGAGAATTAGGGCTTGGTTCATCTAACCCTAATTTGAAAAACATACCCTAGAATTATTTAGAGACACATTAAAGGCTTTTATTTAATGCGCCTAGTAAATGCTTGTTTTAAATGTCTGTTAGGGTTTAATGTTTTACGATTTTAACCCTATACTAAAAACCACCATCAACATTAAGTCCCCTGCTTATCTCGGAACAGGTGCCTTGTTGCGAGGTAAGCATATGATGGTGACAGACAATGTAAATTATTGCAAAGACGGTTAGGAGAATCCGACTAACCTTTTAAGTGGTAGAAAGGACTTAGGATTTCCATATTGGTAGTCCTTTTCGTAGCAAAGTGGGTACGGTCCTAGAGGGAGGAGAAGGTGGATGGCTTTGACCACGGTAATGGCGTGGTGGAGTACGCAGGAGCGATTAGGCGTGATGGGGGCCGTGGTGATGGAACGAGGGTTTGGCCTAGGCCGTTGTAAAGTGAGGCACGGTTTGGACTTGTGGCAAGGTGAGGCGCGGTTTGGCATGGTGTGGCTTTAGCAGGGGGCCACGGAAATGGCGTGGGCGATCTTGGGCATGGGGATGGATCTTAACGGGACTGGTTTCCTCTTTCCCTTTCTTGGATCAAAATTGGAAATCCTTTCCTTGTTCGAACTCCCAAGTATCACGCCCATAAAAAGGATGGCCGGCCTCTCCCTTTGATTCACGCCTTTATTGTTTCTTCTCTTGCTTCTTGGCAGTGGTGAAGTGGACGAGCAAAATAGGTACGTCTTCCAGTACTTCCTCTTTAGCTTGTTCTTGAGGGACCGATTTCCTTTCTTCATGCGCGGATTTAACATGGAATTCTATCCTTATTCAAAAAATCTTTTTCTAGAGGTATGTAGCATCTGCAATCCTTTCATATGGTAGCTTTGCAAAAATCTCGGTATGATTGGGTGTATTCAAGGCTAGGCTTTGGAATGCGAGGCGGAGCTGCTAGCATGGTCATGGCATGAATATGACCCATTAGCAATGGCGGGCATGGAACGGTTGTGGGCCGCTTCGTAAAGCGCTTGGTAGGGCATGACGCTGGTGAAGGAAGCGCCTTGGAAGGGAAACGCTTGCAAGGGAAGTGTTCATGGTTTAGGGCTTGACATGCCGAAACCCTAAATAGCGCCCTTTACTGAAATCGTTGTAGAATCCGAGTACGGATTCGGATTTCGATGGTCCGCCCCTTTATTAGACACGAAACAGAATTCTGTATCTCCCAACTTAGGAATATTCAGGTTTCGAGCTTGCTTAGGAGATGAAAACCGCCTTCTTCTATTTTCTGTTGCTCGTCCGGACCGTGCTTTTGTCTGCAGTGTCTCTCCATTAGATTCCAGAATTTACCAAACTCCATTGCATTCTTGGGACGGATGGATGTGGTTGCGTTGTCGGTCCATCCTTGATTTTAGGTTGTTCAATGCCTGGACCCGCTGATCGTGATGACGGTATGTTATGGATGCTTGCATGGTCGAAATCTTCCGGAACCACTAGACGAAATAGATGAGTTGGGAGATGTTTCGTTGCCAACGTTCTTCTATCAAGTCCTCAAGGACTTTGTTCCAACAAACATGCATTAAACCACCTTTTGAATCTTGGACTACCATATGGACTGGATGTGGTGAGAAGTCCCCAGTTATATTTCTGTTAGATCCGATGGCACGACCGAACATGCGAATATATCTCTGTGGCGTGCTTTTGGAGTCTCCGATGCACATGTATGGCTTCATGTTGAGAAATTGTTACAGATCGTAAAACATCGACAGTGATGATGTTGAAATCAGAAATAATCTGGTTGATGGAGGTGAAGGCGCCCCGTGATGGTAGTCCCCATGTGTAGCCTTCTTTCGTTGCATTGCCTTGAATCCACGTCCACGAGATTTGATACAAGCTTATTGTACTCTTCTGGATGTGACGTTGGGATGATCGGAATATCACATGGTTGAAATACTCTGGATAGTAAAGTGGTAAAAAATGAGAGAGTTATGTTGTTTATCGTGGCTCCCTCTGCTTCTTCAGGAAAATGTTTCAGTCATGTCTCTAGAGGTATCTCATGAATATTTGATAGTCATTGGGATGGAATGCAATGAGCAGTCCCCAGTCACACACGACTTTAGTTTCTGAAGTTTTTTCTTCCGATCAGGCTTGGGATCCACCGCGTCCTTGTAAAGTGTTGTAGGCATCTTCATGACAGAGAGGTGATGATATTCTTGCGCTGCACCCTTGAAGAGTATATGACCTTGTTGTGGCTATGGCCTTTTTGGTTAACTATGTCTTATGATCTTTGATAGTTAAGGGATTTCGTGTATACCCTCGGTCCCCAAGTATGGTTTACATGTTTCCATCTTATGGGGTCAGTGGGTTGACCATGATAAAGACATCATCATTGTGCATCAGTATTGCTGATTTTGTTACATCTTCCACATGGAACTCAGAACATGGAGGAGTGTGGGTTACCTTTATAGTAATTGTTGATGTGGTAAAGCTCTGGATTTCCATGGTCACGAGTTTTGGCGGGAATAACTAAAGGGTGGCCATGACTACAAATATTGGACGGCTGCGATCATGATATTTGACATGAGGAGTGTGGTGGAATGACCCTTTGTAGGAAGGAGTAGTGTTGAAGTGAACATTAAATAGGAACCACTGCTGGAGAATGTTGAGACGACTCCTTGAAATTCTCAAAGCCTTGGTGGTTACTATGTTGAAGTCAGAGGCTACGTCACGTTCTGTCAAAATCGACATCCCTCAAGTGTACATAGGATAGGAGTCCCCCGTTTCATCTATCGATCGTGTTTTCTAGGAGAGGTTAGGGTTTGGGAACGGCTTCCCTGGATGGAAACGCTTGCTTTCCCTGATGCAGTGCGGTTGGGGGATGAAAATATGTCTAGATGTTATGCCTTGGAGAAATATAGAATTTCACATAACTGTTTCATCATAGACTGTACGACTTTGTGGGCCAAGTTCCTATCGTGCAGGTCCTTACGGGAAGAGGGTCTCTGTGAATGTGGTCCAATTTCCCATCATGCAGGTCCTGACGGGAAGAGGGTCTCTATGAACTCAGGAGGGTTTCTGATTTCCTTTGCTTTCGATTTTGGAGAAGTCTCTCCTGATCTTTACGTGTGATGAAATTGGATTGCTTATCCCCGTCTACAAGGTGTTCAAGAGCAACGCGAGCCTCTTCATCTATAAACGCATGTCCTGCTGAAGTATCTTTTGTCTTTTCATCAAATCAATAGTTCTAAAAGGAGGTTGGATTCTTCCGTATCTTCCAGTATCTTTCCCTGATGGCGGAGTAGCATCCCTGGTGATGGTTGGAGTTGTCATGCTTGAAGACCGTTGGGTTGAAAGAAGCGGCTATGGTTATGGTGATTGTAAGTGTATCGTGCATAGATGACACGGTTTTGATCACGAAGTGCTGGAGCCATGGCGTTATTTCTAAGGGCGAGGCTGGTGTTGGAAGGGCGCAAGATGTTAGCGCTGGGAGGATGTAAACTGTTAGCGCGAAGTGTGGTATTGCGGTTGGCATGCGCGTGCGGCATGTACGTATGGTAAGCATGTCTAGTAAGCGCATCTGGGAAGCACGTCTGGCAAGCTCCTCTGGTAGGTACATATGGGAAGCACGTCTAGCAAGCGCCTCTAGTAGGTACATATGGGAAGCACGTATGGGAAACACGTCTGGCAAGCGCCTTTGGTAGGTACGTCTGGGAAGCACGTATGGAAAACGACTCGGGTAGGTACGTCTGGGAAGCATCTCTGGGAAGCGCATCTAGTTAGCGCTGGATCATCCTGGAATGGGTAATGGCTTGGCGTGGACGATGGCTTTGGACTTTGGTACGGCGTGGACCGTTGGCTGGGCATGGCATGAACCGTTGGCTTGGCACAGTGTTGGCTTGACATGAGGCTGGATTAGCGTGGCGCAGACTTGTTCTTGCGGGCCCGGTTGCCTCTTCCCATACGCAGCTCAAACAGGAAATCCTTTGTTATTTAAACTCCAAAAGTGTTATGCTTATTAAGGGGTCGTCTCCCCTTTTTACCTCGTATCTTCGTTATCACGTCCTGGTGTTAGTGGTACTGCGGGAGCAATAAAGTGGGCAAGCATATTCTAGCTATGTACTCTAGAGTTTCTCTTTCAAAAAAAAAATTTCTTGTTTTCTTGTTCCGGTGCAAACCATAGCCACATGTATGCCATCCATAAATCTGTAGAAATATTTCCTCATAAATAATTCTTCGAACGTTGTCGTAGTAACGTCTGCTAATGGTGACGGGTAGTCATTGTTGTGCAGAGTAGGCACGTACGGGTAGGTGACTTTTTTTTGAAAGACAAAAAAAGCGCATGGTTTATGGTTTTTGATTTTCTGGACTTCTTCGGTTGATATATAAACGTTACCTTGACGGTTTTGGGTTATTATTTTTGGAATGAATTGTTTAGGAATTGATTATTTTGGTTATGATTGAGCGTGACACAGACATCCCAGGAGAAACCTTAGAACCGTGTGTTGGTAGGTGATGTGGGGTAAACCATGTATCTTGTCTAGATAAGATTTACTTGGTTTTTAGGTCTCCTAATGAAAAGTGAACCTTTCGGGTGTAAGACCGGGTCTTATGGGAAACACCGCCATGGGAAGTCCCCAGTCGTTACTAAGACGTCTGATAACCAAGCCGTTGACCCTTGGGTGGATCGTCTGCTTCTATCCTCTGGGAAGTCCCCAGTTATCCCTTGTCGTGTCATGGTTGATAATGGGTCACCGAGATACTGAGTCTGAGTGAGTCGCCTTCCCCTACCATCTTCCCGTCTGGGTCGAAGAACGAGATCGACAGTAGAAAATTGACATTGAAACCGATAGATCAATCCTCCCGCTGTGGTCGCCAATTGTTTATATGTGAAAATAGTTTCTACTGATTTTGGTAATTGCGGGTGTGAAGGTGAGAAACTGTTTAAACCCTAAATAATGTACTGCAAGGGATTACTTTAGATTAGACAAATCAATCTGTACAAGTCCGGCCTAAACCAAGAAATGGTCGTCACATACTTGCTTTGGTAACAAAGAGGAGGAGAATGGGTTAGTTTTGGGGAGGGAATCAAGGAGAGTGATGAGACCAGAATAGTTGATTCTGGAAGAGCAATTGGGTTTCTATGACTTGTTGTTAGAGAAGTCTTAGAGCTCACGAGGATAGCTAGCAGGTAAGTACTTATGAGTGTTGTGTGGTCCGAATAAACTTGATTTTCCAAATGGAAATAGGTAAGACCTATTTATACAAGTCGAGGTATAAACGTACCCTGGTCTCTTTAAGGAGTGGGGAATTAAATGTGAGGAGGTGGTAACCGTATGCATGGACTTGATATCCCATAAAATAGTTAACGTATGAAATTGGCTTTCATAAAACTGTTAACGTTATGGAATTGATGTTCCATAAAGTTAGTTAACTCACGGCTTTATGTCCCATGAACGTTTCCCACATAACTCTTGTATTTACTAGGCGCCTCACCCTTATGACACTTTCTTATGAGGGGCGTAGTGTACGCTGCATGATGTAGACCACCAAACCAATACCCAAATAGAATCCCCCTATTTGTGTTGATGTCTCAAATGTTTTGGAAAACATGTAAAACGTTGTTGTGGCTTGGCAAGTCGAGCTTGGGGAACTTGCTATCCAGGTGACCTTCGACGGTCGAGATGTTGCATCTTGAGAGGAGGGGCAACCGTTGATCGTTTCATGCCTTCGTTTTGGAGCCACGTAGTGAGGTCCAAAAGGGTGGCATGGATAGGGTGCGTTTAGACTTGGCATGAGGGGCCAAGAGGTGTCCATGGGCGCATGTTATGACTATCTTGGGCTAGACGCGCGACCAATCTAGGGTTTCAGACCAAAGGTCGTGAGGGGACTTTCGACGGACATGATTTGCTCCTGGTATTGAAGGGAATCCGTATATTATTTCCTGTCTTCACTTTGGTAGCCGCATGAGGAAGGCCAGCATGGTGGCGCGGCATGAGGGGCCATAGTTTGGCATGGTGCGGCTAGCTTGTCTAGGTGCGTGACCAAGATAGGGTTTTGGGCCTAAAGTCGTGAGGGGACTTTAGACAACCAGGATTTTCTCTTGGGATTGAAGGTAAACTGTGGATTGCCTCCTAGCTTCAATTTGGTATCCACATGAGGAAGGCCAGCATGGTGGCACGGCATGAGGGGCCATGGTTTGGCATGGCGCGGCTAGCTTGACTAGGTGCATGACCAAGCTATGGTTTTTGGGTCTAAAGTCATGAAGGGACTTTAGATGACCAGGATTTTGTCTTGGGATTGAAAGGCATCCCTGGATTGGTGCATGCCTTCTCTTTAGTAGCCGTGGGGAAAAAGACACAGGGCGGCACAGCATGGCACTACTGGCTTGGTATTACGGTGCTACAAGTGACGCAAAATGATGATGTGTTACAGAGTTGCAGGCCAAGTCAGAGTTCCGCCGTAATGGCGCATTGCGAAGCCATAATAGCGGTATACTGTATAGACCGTTAAGTGTCGAGAATGACATGAACCTGCAGGGCCAATGAAGCGCAAGAGTGGCGCTACATTGTAAAGATATTTGGATAAGGAATGAAGCTTATTGGCCGACACAATTAAGCTTCATTAAGGAGAAGGCAAGACGAAGCCAAAGTGACAGATGCAACATGTGATGTTGACATTAAGGAATATCCGTGGAATTGAGTTGGCCCAAACTCAAGGATGATGCAAGAGTGTAGAATAGATCAAGAGTTGGTCTATGGCATTAGTTTAAGGCTGGCCAAAGCTTGAACAATGCAAACAAGTTGGCAATACAAGAGTTGCATTGCTATTGTCAAGCTAATTGGCGAAGTGAAGCATATGTGATGCATGAGTAACTAGAGTGAGCTTAAGGAGTTGGCCTCGACAAGTAAAGCCTAAAGAGTGTCCGTGCATTAACTTAGAGTAATAAAAATGTAGGGCCAAGAGGGTTGTACGTTGGCACAAGGCAGAATCCAATAGGCCAAGACAAGTGGCGCAATAAGGATCAAGTGACGGTTACAAGTTGGTTACGAGCTTCACAAGCATGCCAATGACGCGTGATGAAGAGGAGCGGTTATAAAGGAGTTTATAATCGTGGGAGAAGAGTTTTAACTGCCAAGAGAACAGGTGTTGGACGATTGGAGCAAGTTAAAGGAAAACTGGCCAGTTGGCATAGTAGTTGGCGGTTATGAAACTGCTCCCCGAGACAGATGGATGTCTCTAGCGTGTGTAACGGTTATGCACGGTTTGGCCAAGAAAAGCTGTTGTATAAATAGTTCTAAGGCATGGGAAATTCGGCAGCCTAGCCTGTGTGAGAGTTAAGCTAGCCTATGTGAGAGTTAGCCTAACATATGTGAGAGTGAAGTTTTCATATGTGAGTGAATAGGAGAGTTTTTGTAAGACTTAGACTTGGTTCAAGGAGTGAACAAGTCTGTGTAAGTCCCCAAGTGGGAAAGTTTTGTATTTCTTCCCTTTGATGCAATAAAAGAGTTGATTGTGTCATGTTTTAAGTGTTCTTGGTTGGCTGATTGTTGTTGGTAAAGTATGGCATGAATTGAGTGCATTATGGGGTGCATTTGATGAGCTTAGAGAAGAGAAAGAAGGCTATAAAAGACTTCCGCTGATTTCCTTTGCTTTCGATTTTGGAGAAGTCTCTCCTGATCTTTACGTGTGATGAAATTAGATTGCTTATCCCCGTCTACTAGGCGTTCAAGAGCAACGCGAGCCTCTTCATCTATAAAGGCATGTCCTGCTGAAGTATCTTTTGTCTTTTCATCAAATCAATAGTGCTAAAAGGAGGTAGGCTTCTTTTGTATCTTCCAGTATCTTGCCCTGATGGTGGAGTAGCGTCCCTGGTGATGGTTGGAGCTGTCGTGCTTGAAGAAACGTTTGGGTGGCAGAAGCGTCTATGGTTCTGGTGATCGTAAGTGTATCGTGCAGAGATGACATGGTTTTGATCACGAAGTACTGGAGCCATGGCGTTGTTTAGAAGGGCGAGGATGGTGCTGGAAGGGCGCAAGATGTTAGCGTTAGGAGGATGAAAACTATTAGCGCAGAGTATGGTATCGTGGTTGGCATGCGCGTGCGGCATGTGCGTATGGTAAGCATGTCTGGTAAGCGCATCTGGGAAGCACATCTGGCAAGCATCTATGGTAGGTACATATGGGAAGAACGTCTGGGAAACACGTCTGGCAAGCGCCTCTGGTAGGTACGTCTGGGAAGCCTTTCTTGGAAGCGCGTATGGAAAACGCCTCTAGTAGGTACGTCTGGGAAGCACGTCTTGGAAGCGCGTCTAGTTAGCGCTGGATCAGACTGGAATGGGCACTGGCTCGGCGTGGACGCTGGCTTTGGACTTTGGTACGGCGTGGACCGTTGGCTGGGCATGGCGTGAACCGTTGTCTTGGCACAGTGCTGGCTTGACATGAGGCTGGTTTGGCGTGGCGCGGACTTGCTCTTGCAGGCCCGGTTGCCTCTTCCCGTATGCATCTCAAACAGGAAATCCTTTGTTATTCAAATTCCAAAAGTGTTATGCTTATGAAGGGGTCGACTCCCCTTTTTACCTCGTATCTTCGTTATCACATCCTGGTGTTAGTGGTACTGCGGGAGCAATAAAGTGGGAAAGAATATTCTAGCTATGTACTCCAGCGTTTCTCTTTCAAAAAAAAAAAATCTTGTTTTCTTGTGACGGTGCAAACCATAGCCATAGGTATGCCTTCCATAAATCTGTAGAAATATTTCCTCATAAATAATTCTTCGAATGTTGTCGTAGTAACATTTTCTAATGGTGATGGGTAGTCATTGTTATGCAGAGTAGGCACGTACGGGTAGGTGACTTTTTTTTTGAAAGACAAACAAAGCGCCTGGTTTATGGTTTTTGATTTTATGGACTTCTTGGGTTGATAGATAAACGTTACCTTGGCGGTTTTGGGTTATTCTTTTTGAAATGAATTGTTTAGGAATTGATTGTTTTGGTTATGATTGAACGTGACACAGACATCCCAGGAAAAACATTAGAACTGTGTGTTGGTAGGTGACGTAGGTTAAACCATGTATCTTGTCTTGGTAAGATTTACTTGGTTTTTAGGTCTCCTGATGAAAAGTGAACCTTCCGGGTGTAAGACCGGGTCTTATGGGAAACACCGCCATGGGAAGTCCCAGTCGTTACTGAGTTGTCTGATAACCGAGCCGTTGACCCTTGGGTGGATCATATGCTTCTATCCTCTGGGAAGTCCCCAGTCATCCCTTGTCGTGTCATGACTGATAATGGGTCACCGAGAGACTGAGTCAGAGTAAGTCGCCTTCCCCTACCATCTTGACGTCTGGGTCGAAGAACTAGATCGATAGCAGAAAATTGACATTTTAACAGATAGATCAATCCTCCCGCTGTGGTCGCCAATGGTTTATAGGTGAAAATAGTTTCTACTGATTTTGGTAATTGCGGGTGTGAAGGTGAGAAACTATTTAAACCCTAAACAATGTACTGCAAGGGAGTACTTTAGATTAAAGAGATCAATCTGTGCAAGTCCGGCCTAAACCAAGAAATGGTCGTTCCATACTTGCTTCGGTCACAAAGAGGAGGAGAATGGGTTGGTTTTGGGGAGGGAAGCAAGGAGAGTGATGAGACCAGAATAGTTAATTCTGGAAGAGCAATTGGGTTTCTACGACTTGTTGTTAGAGAAGTCTTAGACCTCACGAGGAGATCTAGCAGGTAAGTACTTCTGAGTGTTTTGTGGTCCGAATAAACTTGATTGTCCAAATGGAAATAGGTAAGACCTATTTATACAAGTCGAGGTATAAACGTACCCTGGTATCTTTAAGGAGTGGGGAAGTAAATGTGAGGAGGTGGTAACCGTATGCATGGACTTGATATCCCATAAAGTATTTAACGTATGAAATTGGTTTTTATAAAACTATTAACGTTATGGAATTGATGTTCCATAAAGTTAGTTAACTCATGACTTTATGTCCCATGAACGTTTCCCACATAAATCTTGTATTTACTAGGCGCCTCACCCTTATGACACTTCCTTATGAGGGGCGTAGTGTACGATGCACGTTGTAGACCACCAAACCAATACCCAAAGAGAATCCCCCTGTTTGTGTTGATGTCTCGAATGTTTTTGAAAACATGTAAAACGTTTTTGTGGCTTGGCAAGTCAAGCTTGGGGAACTTGCTAGCCAGTTGACCTTCGACGGTCGAGATGTTGCATCTTGAGAGGAGGGGAAACCGTTGATCATTGCACGCCTTCTTTTTGGTAGTCGCGTAGTGAGATCCACTAGGGTGGCACGGCTAGGGTGCGTTTAGACTTGGCATGAGGGTCCAAGAGGTTTCCATGGGCGCATGGCATGACTAGTTTGGGCTAGACGCGCGACCAATCTAGGTTTTCGGACCAAAGGTCGTGAGGGGACTTTAGACGGACATGATTTTCTCCTGGGATTGAAGGGAATCCGTAGATTATTTCCTGGATTCACTTTGGTAGCCGCATGAGGAAGGCCAGCATGGTGGCGCGGCATGAGGGGCCATAGTTTAGCATGGCACGGCTAGCTTGTCAAGGTGCGTGACCAAGCTAGGGTTTTGGGCCTAAAGTCGTGAGGGTACTTTAGACGGCCTGGATTTGCCCTTGGGATTGAAGGGATACCGTGGATTGTCGCCTGGCTTCAATTTGGTAGCCGCATGAGGAAGGCCAGCATGGTGGCGCGGCATGAGGGGCAATGGTTTGGCATGGCGCGGCTAGCTTGACTAGGTGGGTGACCAAGCTAGGGTTTTTGGGTCTAAAGTCATGAAGGGACTTTAGACGGCCAGGATTTCCTCCTAGGGTTGAAGGGCATCCGTGGATTGGTGCATGCCTTATCTTTAGTAGCCGTGGGGAAAAAGCCACAGGGCGGCGCGGCATGGCGCGACTGGCTTGGTGTTACGGTACTACAAGTGACGCATAATTATGACGCATTACAGAGTTTCAGGCCAAGTCAGTATAACCGTAATGGCGCAATAGGAAGCCATAATAGCGGTATACTGTATAAACTGTCAAGTGTCAAGAATGATATAACCCTACAGGTCCAATGAAGCACAATAGTGGCGCTACATTGTAAATACATTTGGCTAAGGAATGAAGCTTATTGGCCGACACAATAAGGCTTCATTGAGGAAAGGCAAGACATGGCCAAAGTTGACAGATGCAACATGCGATGTTGGCATCGATGCATATCCATGGAATTGAGTTGGCCCAAAATCAAGGATGATGCAAGAAGAGTTAAATAGACTAAGAGTTAGTCTATGCATTGGTTCAATGCAGGGCCAAAGTCTGAACAGTACAAACAAGTTGGTAATGCAAGAGTTGCATTGCTATTGTCGAGCTAATTGGCGAAGTGAAGCATATATGACGCACAAGTAACTAGAGTGAGCTTAAGGAGTTGGCCTTGACAAGTAAAGCAAAAAGAGTGTCTGTGCATATGTTTAAAGTAATAAAAATGCATGTCCAAGAGAGCTAAACGTTGGAACAAGGCAGAATCCAGTATGGCGCAACAAGTGGTGCAATACGGCTCAAGTGACGGTTACGAGTTGGTTACGAGCTTCACAAGCATTCAAATGATGTGAGACAAATTAGAACGGTTATAAAAGAAGTTATAACCATGTGGGAGTGTTTCTAACCACCAAGAACAGATGTGGCATCTGTTGGCTTGACAACACAAAAGGTGGAGGTTGAAAAGTAAGTTGGCGGTTATAGAAACTACCTGATGGGACACATGGTTGTTCCATGCGTGTGCAAGTGTTGTGCACGGTTTTGGCCATTTTAACCACTATATAAATAGTCCTAAGGAGTAGGAAAATCAGTAGGCTACATAGGAGAGAGTTATTCTCATGTTTGGGAGAGTTAGGCATTCACCAAGAGGGTGAATGGCCTGTTTTTGGTCCATGTGATGGACGAGTTTTGTAATCTTCCTTTGATACAATAAAATGGGTTAATTGTGTCATGTCTTTGTGTTCATTATGTTGCTGGTTTGTGTGTGAGAATTATTGAAGTGCATGGCAGAACCTTTTATGCTTATGGGGGCATGAATAGTTAGAGAGAAAGAAGAAAAGACTTCCGTTGCGTATTTCCTTATGAGTGAAGGCAGATGCATACTTTGATGCAAGTGTGCAAGGCTGAGTACTTGTGGGTGAAGTTGATTCACTGAACCACATAGTATTGCCGGTCATGTCCCATGAAAATTTTAGGAGATTAAATGGGCGTGTGACAAGATGGTATCAGAGCTGTGTTAGGGGACACAGTTGCTGATTTTTATATCTTTTTACTCAAGTTGGTGTCATTTGTTTGTCGAATTCAGTTGTGAATTGTTTGGGTTTCACTAGTATGGAGACTAGAAGAAGTTGGTCTTGTGTGGAAAGATCAATCGGAATGAATTTGAAGATTGAAGTAGCAGCAGGCCATGAAAGTTTATGACAAAGGTGTCAAAATTCCATCCCAAAGTGTTAGACGAACGTGCAAGAGTCATTGAAAATCAGGTTTTCAAGTGATGGCATGACAAAACTAAGGAGTATGCTGACTTCTATGGTGCAAGTCAGGTGTTAAAGTCCATGTTTCTCACAAGTATGTGAAGATAATGCATTAGGAATGCATAATTTCGTAGTGTTATCAGTATCAAGTACATTACAAGTGGTAATGGGAATTTTGCGAAAATTCCTGAATGCAAAGAAGTTGTTGGCCTTTGCAGAGGCAAAGTAGATGAAGAACATGTCTATGCGATAGATTCAAGGTGTTTTCATCGTATCCAGTTGGTTGGAAGATTAAAGTTATCTCTCTCGAATGCATATACCTTGGTGGTAATGCGAAGTCCATTGCGAATCAAGCATGTTTGTGGCAATGTGATGCCATGAAGGAAGAATTGGATGGCCAATTCTTATCTAGCATAAAGCTAATTGAAAGGCTGAAGAAAGAAGCACAAGTTAAGGGAAAACCGATACACCACGGTCTTGTGTTTGCAAAGAGTTCTTCGTTGATGCTAGATGAGCACAAGGAGTGTGCTTGCACCTGGTTTATGAGTGGGATCAATATGCTTGGACAAGTGTGTCCAAAGACCTGCAATTGATCATAACCACAAGTGGATGTTCTTGCTTAACGCAAATCAACAAATGTTGCTACTCAAGTTGATTTTGGCGGAGGGGAAAGACAAGAGTTTCCCGGATGTGCGTGGGCAGTAAAAATGAGTTCCAAGTTTGAAGAAGAATGCGGCATTCTTGCTTCATAGAACGTAGGCAGTGGCGCCTCATTTGCAAGGATTGTGCCTTGTTAATATTGTCCAAGATAATTTTCCGCGAAGTCATTGAGTGATATGACTTGCTGAGCTCTATGGTGATGCTCATAATCACCAAGTTAAGTCCGTTCGAGTTGTGCAAAGGTGCACAAGTTTGTGTAAAGAATTGAGTGCTAATTGGAATAGCATGTATGCAGTAGTAGCATGCGCCAAATGAGATTTGGGCATGGCCAAGATGTATGATGCGGTTGGAAATGCAAAATTAGGCGACTCATAGATGCATGGAAAAGAAGGACAAAGTAGTGGTGATGCATAAAGATGGCATGTGGCCATTTTTGAAGAAATCTTCATGAAAGCTAAAGCAAAATGATGGCATCAGTCTAAAAGGAGTATTCAACTAAGTTTCAATTATATTATGCTTCGTTATGGGAGTCGCATAAGAACGTTGATATTTGGAAGAATACATGTGGCAAAGTGAATTGCTACATTGGGGATAGTAGTTGCATTCTCTCTTCCTTTGTTGCTTAGAAGCGAAGTTGAAGTCAGTATTGCAAGGCTTGTTAGGTCTTACAAGTTGCAATCAGTTGGCGTGAGTATTTGCTCAAGTTTGAGTATACTTTCAGTTTGGGTCGAGTGGACCTTGGTGTTGGAATGAAGTCTATCTATGTAAGGTAGTAGTGAATGAGGGTATTTGAAGTGAAAGATCTTGCCTCTTTCGTTCAAAGTAAAGCTAATTCGCGTGGAAGATGCTACACAGTATATTAAGCCAAAATATGCAATAAAAGATGTTGAAAGTAAAAGAAGCAAATAGAAGAGATGGTGGCATAGTCGAGTTTGTTGTTGAGAGTTATATGGATGTGCGACGTCATATGGCAGCGATAGCATGGAGTAATACAGCAAGAATAAAGATGTAAGTCCATCAAGTAAATGAGTTAAGAGTAACTCATTGTTAGGAAGAACATGATGTTGTTTTTCCGCCACATTAAAGCGTAGCAGTTTGAAAGAGCAAGTGATGCTTATAGTGCTAGTTTCAAAGGCACGTGAAGAGTAACCTTGGATCGGTGGGAGAGTCGGTCTAATGTTAGGGGTATCCTAAGTCATGACTAATGTCATGCATTTTCAGTCGAGTTTGCAAAAGAGTGTTGCAACATGATTGAAGAACTATTAGTCTACAGTAAGGCCTGTTGAATTGCAAGAGTGCAATGTTAGTCGGAATTGAAGGCAAGTAAGCTAAGTTATACATATCACCCAGATATGTTGGCTATTTGAAGTGTACACTTAGGCACGGAATGGCTTGAAAGAAAAATTTGTGCTGATGCAAGGGCATAGCAACATTGTAAAGTGGCATTTGGGTGTTGAGATGCGAATGAAGTAGAGATTGAAGCATAGTCGACGATGCGACAATGAAGATGGAATTCATAGGCTCAATGTCAAAGCAAACAAGCTAAGTGGTGGCGTAAAGCACTAGGAAGAAAAGATTTGGCAAGGTTAAAGGCCAAGCAAAGTTCTTTGATTCGAAGGGCTCGAGATGGGTGCATAAGGCCAAGGAAAGTTCAGCTGAAACTGAACTGATATTGCGTTCAATGAGGACGTTGAATAGATTAGGTGGGGGAGGTTTGTTACGGTACTGCAAGTGACGCATAATTATGACGCGTTACAGAGTTGCAGTCCAAGTCAGTATATCCGTAATGGCGCAATAGGAAGCCATAATAGCGGTATACTGTATAAACTGTCAAGTGTCAAGAATGACATAACCCTACAGGTCCAATGAAGCTCAAGAGTGGCGCTACATTTTAAATACATTTGGCTAAGGAATGAAGCTTATTGGCCGACACAATAAGGCTTCATTGAGGAAAGGCAAGACATGGCCAAAGTTGACAGATGCAACATGCGATGTTGGCATCGATGCATATCCATGGAATTGAGTTGGCCCAAACTCAAGGATGATGCAAGAAGAGTTAAATAGACTAAGAGTTAGTCTATGCATTGGTTCAAGGTAGGGCCAAAGTCTGAACAGTGCAAACAAGTTGGTAATGCAAGAGTTGCATTGCTATTGTCGAGCTAATTGGCGAAGTGAAGCATATATGACGCACAAGTAACTAGAGTGAGCTTAAGGAGTTGGCCTTGAAAAGTAAAGCAAGAAGAGTGTCCGTGCATCAGTTTAAAGTAATAAAAATGTAGGGCCAAGAGAGCTAAACGTTGGAGCAAGGCAGAATCCAGTATGGCGCAACAAGTGGTGCAATACGGCTCAAGTGACGGTTACGAGTTGGTTACGAGCTTCACAAGCATGCCAATGATGTGAGACAAAGTAGAACGGTTATAAAAGAAGTTATAACCATGTGGGAGTGTTTCTAACCACCAAGAACAGATGTGGCATCTGTTGGCTTGACAACACAAAAGGTGGCGGTTGAAAAGTAAGCTGGCGGTTATAGAAACTACCTGATGGGACACATGGCTGTTCCATGCGTGTGCAAGTGTTGTGCACGGTTTTGGCCATTGTAACCACTGTATAAATAGTCCTAAGGAGTAGGAAAATCAGTAGGCTACATAGGATAGAGTTAGTCTCATGTTTGGGAGAGTTAGGCATTCACCAAGAGGGTGAATGGCCTTTTTTTGGTCCATGTGATGGACGAGTTTTGTAATCTTCCTTTGATACAATAAAATGGGTTAATTGTGTCATGTCTTTGTGTTCATTATGTTGCTGGTTTGTGTGTGAGAATTATTGAAGTGCATGGCAGAACCTCTTATGCTTATGGGGGCATGAAGAGTTAGAGAGAAAGAAGAAAAGACTTACGTTGCGTATTGCCTTATGAGTGAAGGCAGATGCATACTTTGATGCAAGTGTGCAAGGCTGAGTACTTGTGGGTGAAGTTGTTTCACTGAACCACATAGTATTGCCGGTCATGTCCCGTGAAAATTTTAGGAGATTAAATGGGCGTGTGACACTTGGTTAGGTGCGTGACCAAGCAAGGGTTTTGGGTCCAAAGTCATGAAGTGACTTTGGGCGGCCAGTATTTGCTCCTGGGATTGAAGGGAAACCATCTATTGTTGCACGCCTTCACTTTAGTGATCGTGAGGAGAAGGCCAACAGGATGGCGCGGTTCTCACAGCTAGGGCCAAGGCAGAGTGCGATTGGCATGGAGCGGATAGCTTGGGATAGATATGGCTGGCATGATTTTCCATTGGCACAAGGGTTCGGATAGCATGGTTGGAATGCTTTGGCACGGTTGGGTGTGGCTGTCATGGTTTTCAATTGGAACACGAGACGTTGCTATCATAGCTAGGGCCATGACATGGTGCGATTGGCATGGCGCGGTTAACTTGGGCTAGGTGTGGATGGCATGATTTGCCATTGGCACAAGGGTTCCGCTTGCATGGTTGGCATGATTTGGCGCGGTTGGGTATGGCTGGCGTGGTTTTCCATTGGCACAAGAGATGTGGCTAGCATAGCTAGGTCCATGGCACGATGCGATTGGCATGGCGCGACTAACTTGGGCTAGGTGTGGCTGGCATGATTTGCCATTGGCACAAGGGTGCAGCTTGAATGGTTGGCATGCTTTGGCACGGTTGGGTGTGGCTGGCATGGTTTTTCATTGGCCTACGAGATGTGGCTAGCATAGCTAGGGCCATGGAATGGCGCGGATAACTTGGGATAGGTGTGGCTGGCATGATTTTCCATTTTCACAAGGGTGCGGCTAGCATGGTTGGCATGGTTTTGCGCGGTTTTATGTGGCTGGCATGG